>JAAGNO010023812.1:2777-25110 GCA_033439905.1 Ceryle rudis
GTTTGTTTGCTTGAAAGACTGAACACTTAAGGATAATTTTCCAGTACAGCTCAGTATCTCAGCCATACAGAGCAAATGAGGAACACAAGACTGTCAAAGTTGCAATTAAGTTGTCATTAAATTCTGCAGAAAATAAATAGCAGTTTTTGAAATTTAAACTGCAGATGATACTGTACGTTTGATCATTCCTGGGGAATTTGTTTCATAGCATGGCCATGGCACCAAATTTGTCTTTGCTTTGAAGAAATCTTTATACTGTTTTTAGTTATTGATTACTTTGGACATATTATCTCAAGGTGTGATTTGGCTTTCTACATGACTTCTTCATTTAATATTACTGAGGCTGTTGAGAAAAACTGGTAATTATTCCCTGGATTACATTTTTTCCAAAGTGTTCCTTGCCAGCATAGAACTCTGTCTTCTAGACAGTTGTGTTGGTTCAGGAACAGGTCAGTGGTAACATGAGATGAATGCAGAATAATATGGGGTTGCATCTTTGATTTAACACCAAGATTATTGACTTCTTCTCATTCTAACTGGTTGTAGATCTCTAGATTCTCTTGAAAAATACCTGTGTAGTCACTCAGATTTATTCTATGTGAATGTTGTCTGATCTAAAAAGACTTGTAATTCGCTAATCAGCATTGTAGGTATGTTAAGAGAAAATATTAATGTAGATTCATGAAGTTGTGTTACTTCAGGGATGCAGGAGAGGTAATAGCTTTTATTAAGCCAGTTATTGCATCATTTAGTAGTTAATGCTAATCTGCTTTTCCCAGTAGGAATCTATAACTGATAAGATTTCTGTTTTGTTGAAAAATACCTTAAGTTTGGCTTTAAAAACTCTAGTTTTACTGTTTGTTCTGATAAAGTGTAACAGCTCACCAGAGGCTTTGCAGGATGCATGCAGTATTTACCAGTATGTTTGTATCAATTATGTAGTCAGATGGTTTATGCAATTCTGAATATATTTGGAAGGAGAGAGCACAAGAAAATTGTGTTGCACTTCTAAAAAGCTCTCTAGCTCTCAGTATTTATCTGTCCAGAGTGCAAAAGGAGGAATTTCCCTAACAATGGATTACTTCACCTCAAATTTGGAGTGAAAACTAGCAATATGTAAAGGCCCTAGAAGAACGCTAACAAGTTAGTTAAGGCAAAAATATACATATCCAATTAGAATCATAGTCTAGTAAATGCCTATAGGCAGTGCAGTAGTAAACTGAAACAAAGCTTTTGTCCTTTTAAAGCATTTAAACATAAGTAATTCTGGCAGGTGTCATTTTTCGTAAATAAAATGGCTTAAGTGTGATGACAGATGGAAGCTCCTTATGCTTTATGGAGGTTTACTTATATTCTCTTGGTTTGTTGTGTTTTGGTTTTTGTAATCTTTTTTTTCTACAGTGTGTAAATTATAATAGACAGATGTTTTGGCTCTGCCTGTTGTAAGATCTTCATTTCCCACTTTTGACGAATGTGGTTTTGCAACATGTAGACAAAATGCTTGTCACTTCAAAGTGAAAATCTCAGATTTCATTATACTGATCTGCGGTTATTTTTCTACCAGTCTTTGTTCTGGTGTCCTCTTACAAAGACTCACACAACCTGTTTAACCTCCTTGTTTGTGAGTCTGGTGACATTTCATGTTTCTAGTCTTGTTAATTTCTGCTATAGAGCCTGAATCCTCAAAATGCCTGTGCTTGTATGTGGAAGTATTTGAGATTGCGTAGAAATAGTGTAAGTACTCACTGTGAAGAAAGTTAAATCTATTTCTTTGTGATGGATTGGAGTACATCAACTGGTGAGGACCAGCAGAAAGGAATTGCCTGGATACAGTGACAGATACTGGGAGTGATGAAGACTGAAATTGCAGAGGGCCTAGAATGGCCTTTCTTGAGGGAAGAAGACGTTGAGCTTGTTGGGAGCAAGGAGCAGGAGGAGTCAAGATTGAGGCATAGGAGGAGGATGAAACTGTGAAGAAGGAAGATAAGTATAGCAGAAGTGATCAGATACCTATGACTGAGGCCTGACCCCTCCCACCCACTACCTTGCAAAGCCCAGGAGGCACTCCTGGAGAGGAGTGAGCCTTCTTCCCCACCCCCACAGCCACTTGTGAGCCCTTCTTTCCTGTCACCTAACTTTCTAGCCCCACTGACAGATTGCTGGGCGAAAGTTGGGTGGCCCTTATGAGTCAGAGCCATAGAAGTGGATGGGGTTTGGTGGTTTTGGGGTTTCTTCATTTTTTTCTAGAAAAAATGATGTGTAATAAAGTTGGTATGAAGGTTGAAAAGTTGGTCTCTCCATGGTTCAGGAAATGCCAAACAATTTTTATTCAACCCTATGATCTATGCATTCTTTTACATCAAGTAATTATCAGTTACATACAGGTTTGGTTTTTTTTCCACAATATCTCACTTGTCTTGGGGAAATATGGAAGTCACTGAAGCAGTGAAGTGCTACTGACAGCTGTGGTAAAAACACCCATGTGGAAACTACTGTGTAGCTTTACAGACCACAACTGAGGGTGCAGTAAACAACCTGGAACTCCTCACTGAGTGGAAAACAATATACATAGCTGTGTATTAAAGTGATTGCCTTTTAGTCTGGAACTGAAAGCTGCTGTGGCTTCTGCTTTGTCAGCTTGGAGCACTGTCAAACCCAGCGTGAGACTTTTCCTCTGATTTTAAAAATGCCTTTTGAGAGGTCATCCCCGTGATTTGTCATCTAGTTCAAGCTTATTGCTCTTATAGCTTGAATGTCTGGGCAGCTTTCTGAAGGATGATGTGCTTTTCAGATGGGATGCAGCTGAGAGAGGCCTGGTTAACAGAAGATGTTGGGGATCTTCAATGTTTAATGGAAAGGAGCAATGTCATATAGCTCTGTTTATCACTATAGGTGATCAATAACTTATTCTTCCTGGGGAACACACTGAATATTTTAGGAGCAAATTTATGCTCAGATTTTTTGCTGTTGTGATCCACCTGAAGAAAAAAAATGCCCTGTAATTATAGCCTCCTGGCAGATGCAGAGTTGATGGTGCATCAGTACGGTCCCTATTCCCATTAACGCAATAAATTTGTATGCTATATGCTGTCTGTTGAATAATAGAATTGGAAACATATTGCCCCTTCTTTTTCTAAGTAGCCCATGCTCCATGATGGCTTGAGTGCTTGACTTCACTGTTAATATATTATTTTTCTTTTTGATACAAAAGATTATCTTAAAGTATACAGGACAGCATACCTAGTAATCCTTTAAGTATGTATTGCTATAACCAGAGCTATGAAAACACTTTTACTGTCCTTTCTGCTTATTTCTTTAATGTCCCCAGGTGCTAAAGGTATTTCAGGCTCTCTGCCAAAACTACTCCCCATCTGAAATGAATACTACAGCGTACCAGTGAGGGATGGCTGGGTTCTCTACGGGGTCTGGTAGATCACAAAGTGTTGTTTTGTTTTGTTGTTTGCTTTGTGGTTTTATTTATTGATTTATTTTCTTTAAATTTTTTTGTTTGTTTAAATTATTTTTTTGTTGTTGTTTCCTTTTCTGCAACCCACTTTATTTAAGCAAAGGAGCTGTGTGTCCATGAAAGGGACTGAGGTCATAGGTTTAAAAAGAATTAGAGATGTAACAAACTGGCGGAGAGGAGATTTTTGAGTGCAGTGGGCCTGAGAGTAGCGTTAGGTGCCAGGAAGGCCAGAGAAATGAACTTATTTGGTAGCTTGGGTATGGCAGAGGGGTTAACTGCAGCATGACAACAGGATGTTTGTTTGTTTCATGCTCACCTCTTCCTCTTAAAGATTTGTTCTCTTATTTGTAGGACCTACAGCTGGAATATGGGCACGGTCCTCAGTGTGGCTACTTGTTGGGTGCAAATAAGTGAGTAAGCAGCATCATTTTCTGTCTTTAATTCATTCAAGACTGTTTTTATATAAAAATCCCAAATGTGTGTTAAACATGTTGACTGAAACAGATGTAGTGAAATATTTCATGCTTGTTTATATTGGTTACAATTCCAAAATTGCTTTTTATTTCTAAAAGAGTAATAATTCCTATGATACAGATTTACAGTGTGTCTCAATATTTGAGGCTGTGTTGACAGTTATGTCTTGGGTGCTCTAAGTTTCCTTTTAAGAGCCATTACCTTGGTCTGCTTGTTAACAAAATACTCTGAGTGATAGGTCCCGCAGAGCACAATTCTACCCCATCTACGAAGTACCATTGGTGCTCTTTGATAAAGTTTTATGCCCTCCTTCATGTTGTAGAGCACTAGGAACTTGGAATTATAGATGCTTTAAAAAATAAAACTAATCATATGAAATAATTTTCCATGTAATTCTTCTTTTCCACCTAATTTCTTAATTACATTTATGCATGTCGGAATTAGGATGCCTAGCTTTGCTTTATTAAATCAAATCATATCTTAAACATTCAGAAAATCTAAGCATAGAACATGATATTTTTATGCAGTCTTTTAGTTGCGAAAAGTATGAATACTGATATCTTCCAAAATCCTGTTGTTTCTCATCCCTGTGCTTTACCTGCTCTTTCTCCCTGTCTGTTTTCAGACAAAGAAACAAAAATAGAGAAGTTCCAAATATTGCAAAAATTAACTCGGGAAGAACAATCTTTATTCCAATAATAGTTTAATCCTCTTGTCAGTCTTGTTTTTTTTATAATTATGATTTTCTTGGATATTGTGGATTTGCCTTAAATTAGATACGCTAAGATGGTCCTTGTTTTACAGTACAAAGAACAAAGACCACTGCACTTAACAACAATACATTAATAAATGTATTTGAAATTTTGTTGTGTAAATTTTTTTTTAAAATGCAGCTACTTTCATTTGTATGTGGATGTTCTGTTTATGTTCTGAAAGCCAGCTGAAATAATATGCTTTGAATTATTTACTGATAGAATCACAGGAGCATTTGCCCTGACTTTTGATCATTAAATTTGTATGCCACAATTAAACTGTGTTCTTATTCTTACTTAATGCTGAAGGAGTCTCTTAAAATCAGTTGAAGAAGAACTGCATCAACGGTAATTCTGTTCTTTTTTCTCCCCCCTCTTGTGTGTTTCAAAGTCATTTGTGTGTTGATTTCTTACCTCTGTCATAACTAGTTCTTGTTCGTCCCTGTACTTGCTGAGAGGATGTGGGAGAGGCTTAATTGTCTGGATTGCAGCTGTACTTTAAAGAACAATAATGATGAAAAGCTAAAAGACAGTAAAATTGTGTAAAAGAGGTAGTAGCCCTTGAGCTTAGAATTTTTTTCACAGTAGCCAAGGAAATTATAATGCAACTTACTCAGCCATAGTACCTTGTTCATTTTCTTAGGGGACATGTGGCACATTTAGAAGATGATGATGATGTAGATGATGATGCTAAACAGTAAGTCTCTTTTTAGTCTTCTCAAAATATCTGTATAAACTGGTTCTTGAATAGATGAAATTAAAAAAAAAAAGTTGAATCGTGTTCTGTCTTTAGTAGCTCAGGATGATTTTTCTTTTATAGCATTTTTAAAGTTAGGCATTTTTAATGTTGTTCCTAGATCACAAGAAGTCGTCTTTCTCCTGATAAACTTGTGATAAATTACGTGGGGGGGGTGGGGTGGTGTGGTGTGGAAATCTTACTTGCTTGATACAGTTGTCCTTTTATCTTCTGTTTCTGAACAAAACCTTGGCATAGTTACATTTAGCGAGTAATTCGTCTGACCCTGGTCCTGATGTCTTCTTTAGAACTGATGCCTGTATATTAAAATAAAACTCCTTAAAAATACATAAGTTATATACGTAAATGTATTCTCTAGATGATTTTGTTCTGTCCACATTCTAAGCTAGAAGGATGTTTGCGTGGGTGCTTGATACTGAAATAGAGCTGGCTCCCTTACCATGGAGAGGTTATGTGATTGCAAAGGCAGTATCAACAGGCGTGTATTAAATTATACTCAAATTCCACTGATAAAAGTATTCTTGGACTCTTTTTGATTGACGGATGAGCTACAACATATATAATGCACAACCAGTATGTACAGATTTACATTCCTAAATGAATCTGATATAAAGACCAAAAAGAAAGGTGCCATTAAGACAGAATTCTTGTTTACTTTCTATTAACGGATAATTGTGAAAGCTGTTGCTTCATACCAGAAATATGTGAAATAGGCTTTACCTACTGTGGGCATCTGTCTCTTACAGAGAACCAAATCTCTCCTTTCTTTTCTTGAGGTATTTTACTGCTCTTCTTTTATAGCAAAGGCAATATTTATCACTGCACTGAGCGTGAGGGACAGCCCTCTTCAGGAAGGGTAAAAGTATTGTTAATATCTGATGTCAGCTGGGTCACAAATACTTTTAACTTGCATTGTTTAATGATAAACTTCTCAAAACACAAGTGTGTTTGCTGTTTGACATAGGTGATATTCATAGAAGAAAAACTATTTGTATAGAGTTTTTATAGCAGGCTTTGTCCCCTGAAGATTCCTTAAGAAATTATTTGTATTTCATTATTATGTGGTTGTTTAAAGGCATGATTGATTACACAGTTAATAAATAATATGAAGCTCCTGTGTCTTGTCTTGGAGAGGAAGAGGATGATAATGATACTCATCGATTTGCTCCCCCGCATTTGGACCAAGCCAAGAACCTACTTTGCTAAAAGCTTGATAGACTTTGGTAATGGTAACTCAGACTTCCTGCACTGTAGGATGTAATTGTGCCTTATAGCTCCATAATGTCAACTCCGCTCTGGTGGCCTTCAGTGAAGATGCTCTGCAAGCCAGCTCAGCATGGTTCCTCTATCTGTACTAATCTCTGGATGTTTTTCATGTACAGTTCTGTCTGTTCATTTTTGCTTAAACGAACAGACACAGGTCTTGCTGTGTTTGTAGACACTTCTTGCTGTGTTTATGGCCAGTATTGTCAACTTGGGTAATGTTACAGGGCTTGCAACCTCTTGATCCCTGCTGTCTTAAAGTGCTTGCACCGATTTCTTTGTCCAGTGCTTTAAGATCCTTGTTCCTTGCATGAGCTCCATCAGTACTTTCAAACAGCATTAGCTTCTTCTGTTGCTGTCATGATTCTGTGGGTTTTCTTCTTCTCTTTTTTTTTAAAAGAGAAGACTGAGAGGGGATCTTATTAACAATTAAAATATCTGAAGGGGTGGGTGTCAAGTAGAAGGGCCCGTCTCTTTTCAGTGGTGCCCTGTGATAGGATGAGGGGCAATGGTCACAAGCTGGAACAGGTGAAGTTCCACCTCAACAGGAGGAAAAACTTCTTTACTGTGAGGGTGGCAGAGCCCTGGAACAGGCTGCCCAGAGAGGTTGTAAAGTCTCTAGAGAAGGAGACTTTCAAAACCCTCCTGGATTTGTTTCTGTGTGGCCTGCCCTGGGTGATCCTGCTCTGGCAGGAGGGTTGGACTGGATGATCTCCAGACATCCCTTCCTACCTTTACCATTCTACGATTTGGTTAAGCAGGAAAGAACCTAATAGCTTCCAGAGAGGTTCCAATTCACATGACCCTAGGGACAGTCACCAGTGGTCTTCCATTGGTCTGGTGTTTTTTGTTTCTTCCCTTATTTCATCCTAAGTACCCTTGCCCTACAGGGGGAAACTGACAGTTTCCTGTAAGCACAGGGGTAAGTGCTGAATGCCTCGACCTTGGATCAGACTGATTCTGCATTTGTGTGTTTCCTCTTGGTATCTTATTGAATGTAAAGCTCTGCTGCAGTATGTTGGTTCATTTGGGATAAAAGTTTTTGGGTATCTTTCTTTGGAGCCTACTGAAGATTCATGGCTTTTGTTTGAGAGACTAGAGAATACATTTATATTCTGTGAGATGGAGCTGCAATTGAAGAGCACATGACACCAGTCACTTTTCCCTTCAGATCCAGAACTAAAACAATTAAGCATCTAGTCCAAACTGATGGCAGTGCATGACTCTGAAGCTGGATGACTCATAGCAGCAGAGAATCCAGTGCCCTCCAGGGAACGATATAGAATTATCTCTCTTCATTTAATAATTTTGATTGTTTTGATATTTCTTTCTCTCACGCACAGCAAAGCTGGTGGTGCTTGAACTTCCTGGTTATGGAGGCTGAGAGAGCAGAAATTATTGGGGCACTGCTCTGTGTGATCAGTGGTGTCAAACTGCACATAAACTTGGCTGTTGAAGCCAGGGCACACAGTCCTTTGTACAAACATCTGTCAACATTTATGGCAAATCGTTGGCTTTTGGGGATTTTATGTTTGGGCTGCCCAATTGCACTGTGATGGCTGGCTGAGATGCAGAGAAAAATATGAAAGAAAATACAAATGGAGCATGGACACACATGACTGAGGACTTGGTCTCATGTTATGAAGAGAAGATAATTTCCACCACCCTAGCAGCTGAAATGCTACAACACAGGGTAACCCACTCTTAGAAGTCCCCTTCCAGCTTCTCTGAAGTAAAATTTACCAACTGATAAAATGCCAGGGCAGAAACTCCTGAAAAGAATGAAGCAAAGCAGACGAGTTGTTGATCTGTAAACAAGCAAACCAATATCATACTACTTGGATATTTTCCCAAAACTTTGGAACATAATTTAAAAACAAGCAAAATATTGTGCAAGTGTCAGATTTTCACAGCTGTATTCCTGATTTATTTAATGGAAATATTTTTCTGTTCCAAAAGATTAGGAAATGGGACAGTGTAAGAGGTTTTTAAAATCATAAAAAACTTAGGAATTTAGGATTTTGGTTTTTTAATGCAGCATATTCTTTAAAACACAAAATCAGCAGAGGAAAAATGCTCCTGATGCTTCAGCTTTCTAGTTTTCTGCCGATATCTTACAGTGTTGAGCCAAGCTATTGAATTGCTCCTGTATTAAAAAGTTCTTTCCCAGGATTTCTGTGAATAAAAGAAACTAATGGAAGAAGAAAAAGCCACAACAACCCAGAGTAGGCTAGCTATCCATTGAAGAAGGATTTTGCCTTCATGTATAAGTCTGTTCTGAAGAAATCAGTTGTAAATTTTTCAAGAAATGGTATTCATCAGTTTTCTTCTAAGTCCCCTTTGCCCTGTATACCTACAGATGCCCCTTTAGAAAAGCTCATAGATATACTAAATACTTCTCCCCTCAAGGGAGTAAGTATCAGGCCTGCTCTGCGTTGCCCTACTTTCTTCTGCAGAAGTATGCGCGTCTTCAACAAATCAGTTCGTCACTTTTCACTCCCTAGGGAGGATCTTTGATACTTGAGTTTTCAGATAGTATCTGTGGTATGCACAGCAATAACAAAATGTTTGATAGCATTCATGATGCAGTTATTTGAATAGAATAGTGCTGCTGACAAGTGATTGGCGTTTATTTGTGTGGCATTTATAAAATCCTCTATCCTCTTGAAATTGCAATATGACATTCAAAGCGCTACACTGGATAACAGTCTTGTTTGTTTCTTTTCTTTATAGTGCTACTATGAAACCTAAAGTGCCACCTCCTTTACCGCCAAAGGTGAGGGAGATTTTGTTGCCCAGAATAAACGTGCCTTTTAAATAAATAAACAAGTGCAGAAGTGTCTAAATGACTGTACTGATAGTTCTCTCACTTAAGCTGTGTCTGGAACACTTGAATCTAGTCTCAAGTCAAGAGTATATCCAGGAGGTAGGACCCACATGTTTGTAGCTTTTAATTGCAAATCTGCATAAAGTCTCGCAGTGTAGGGTATTTGTCAGTATGAAATTGCTGTTTCTGACTAATTGCCCTTCTGATACTTCAGAAGGGAAAAAAAATGTGTAGTCAAAAAAATTAGTGCCACAAATAATTCTTAAGAAAGAGCTGCCAAATAATGTCTCTGCTTGCTAACTTTTGGTGTCTGAATGGTGATCTTCAGAGGCATGCCTGGATCAAATTAGGTTTTACATGCTGCCGCTTGAAGAGAAAGTGAATCTTTTCACACCGAAGTTATCTTGTATGAGCAAAAATCTGACTGTTAGTTCTCTGGGCAAAACCTGAAAGTTTGATTATTTACCCTCTTTTACTATCTTTGCATATCTGAGAAGGATTTTACAAGCAATGTTAATGCAGCCAGTGTCTAAACAGTGTTGCCCTTTGCAAATACATCCCCTATTTGGGATTCTTTACACAAAGGTCTGATTGTATCACTGAATGTTGCCTAGTTTCTACTTAAGTGCCTTGTTTAGTTATATGTAATAATAAACAGTGACATTTCCGCATGCCTAATGATTGTTTAATGCATTACTTGGCTATAATGATTTTGAATTTGTCCTTTGTTGATAACAGTGTTTTCCTTATTGCTATGCATTTCCTTCTACTTTGTTCCCTTGAAAGAAATTTGCAAGGCAGAATATGTTGCTTTATCAATTTGCCTATGAAAATTCTAGGATCCAAATATTGCACGTATATTTTTTTCTCATTAAGAAATAGCATGAATGCTTTGAATATTTTTTCATTATTATTATTACTGTTATTTTATTATTACTTTGTCTTTTTCAGCCTAAAACCATCTTTATCCCCCAAGAAACTCATTCTTCTGAAAGTGATAATCAAGGGACAATCAAGAGATGCCCAACATCAGAGAGTCCAGGGAAATCTACATCTCAGGTTCCACCCAGACCACCACCTCCTCGGTTACCTCCACAGAAATCTAATGCTTTAGGTAATAAGAGAGACATCAAGAAGTATACAAATACTTTTTAAATAATCTAATGTGATTTTATTTCTATGACCTCACCTGAGCACACATTAAGACATACTGTGGTTATTTTTCTGTGGTGGGCAAGTAACAAAAAGTGCACGAAAGCCGAAATACCTAAAGATAGCATTCTTAAACACGTAAAAAAAGTTTTCCTGAATGTAGCTTTCAGATTCTGGCCCTCTGTGTCTACTGTTGGTGTCATTTGATGTGTCAAGAAGAGCTTTGCTTTGAAAGTTTACTTACTTTGTATAAGAGGTAACTGTGTTTGTTTACTGTTTGCTCAGGCTGTTCCTTTTATGCTTTTGTTAAAGTCTGATGCTTTTGGAGTTGTCCTGGACTAGCTTGTTTTAAGCAAGCTTAATGTCTGACTCTTAATTGATAACTTGCTAGGTCTTCCCTGCTACATATTTAGTACTGCAGTTGATGTGTTACAAATTTGACTTCAATGCTTAAGCTTCCAGTGCTTAGAAATGCCTCAAGGCTATTTATAACAAATCCCTAATTGAAGCATTAGCTGTAACCAAGTTTTTCTTTAGCTATGTTAAATAGATTTTTTTTTTTTCCTCATAACTGTGACTGTATCCCTTTCTATACCCACATTAGAATTGTCGTATTAATTGCCAAGAGCCATGGCATGAGATTGAATGTTAGACTGTAGATGGTTATATGTGCACATGTAGGAACATCTATGCTTTATAAGCAAATTAGGGTTATGGAACAAGTTTGGGCATAAGTGGAAATTTTGTCCCTTTGAAATTGTTTTTAGGCCAGACTGCTCTTTGAATTCAAGGTAGAAGAACACATTTTTAAATATGAATCTTTCTAGGTAATGGAGTCACTTCCATACAATTAACTAGTGAAAGAGAGGGATCACCACATCAACAGAATGAAGCTAGAGACACTCATTTTTCAAGGAAAGAAAAGAAGGAAATACTGGTAGGTATTTAAGCTTCTATTTTAAAGTTTTCTCAACTGTTTTACATGTGCAATAAAAAGGTGCAAGGTACACTCTTTAGTATAGAGATTATGCTGGATGACATCTTGTTTATTTTTAATCAAAGCACATTTTTGCTACATCATCTAGTTGTGATAGTCTTAAGCTGAAGTTTGAGTCAGTATTTACTTTTCATTAGAAACTAACATAATTATGGATATACAAGATTTTCTTGCTTCTGTTCACGTACTCGAGACGTGTCTACTGAGAATAAGATCCTGTGAGAGAGATGGGTTGTACTGAGCAGTGACTGTTTAAGGAGATGAGGCTATTAAGGAACATGCTGCCTCCTGATGGCTTGCTGGAGGATTTGGCTGGCTCTGGGAAAGAAGCTGAATCGGAGCCGTTCCCCTCCTCTCCCAGATACAGACATACAGGGTTTTTGGTGTTAAGAGAGGAAAAAAGATGGAGAAATGTAGACTGAGGGTCCAGATATGCAGATTGTTTCCTGCCGGCCTCTGGAGCTTTGGGTTTCAGGGTTTAGCAGCTTGGGTTTAGTGTCAGACCTGTATATACTCGTGAAGTTTTACCACGTGTAATCTGATCCAGCTGTGAGCTGAAGAAAGGGAGTATTCCTGCATCCCTTTCTTCTCTTCCAAGTGACCTTTCCATCAAAGCAGCAAATGGCTTCCAGAGTGGTCACTATTACTATGATGCAAAAGCAAAAGTGGGAACTTGAGAAAGGAGTGGGACATCTGTAGTTAGATAAAATGTCACATGAAACTGCACTCTTTGGTGGCTTCTCTTAAGCATGAGGTTGGAAATCACTTTTTAAAGAGAAGTGAAGGGGAAGTAGAGCAGAAACGTTTTCTGCATTTTGTTTTAAGGAAGTGCCAGTAATACAGGCAGTACTTTGGAAACTGCTTTGAACTTGGCATATGAAATTATATGTTTGAAGTTTTGCGCGTTACTTGTAAAATACTTTTCTTCAGAACCATGTTTTTGCTAGAAGAAATTGATACTGATACTGGAAAGTGGGTCTAGTGCTGATCGATAGGGGTAATGCTGTTTGTAATACTGAACGATTGAGCAATTGCTGCAGTATTGCTTAAATTCAGTATTGCTGGATATGGCACTTTCAGGTGAAAATGTTGCGCAATCGACTGTGTAGACATTCTATGAGGAGATATTAAGGAATCATAGTAGAGGCTTTAATGAAAGAAAATTATATTGGTAGTTTATGGTGTGTGGTCACTGGATGTGCATGTTTAGCAAATTCATACAGAACTATGGAAGTGTCGGTTGAAAGGGAGGCCAAACCTCAGGTTTAAAATTGGGACTGCAGCCAAAGCTCAGCCATGGTTTCCAGATCTAGTACATGGGGCATTGGACTCAGTGGAGTGTCCCAGTAGACAGTGCCTAGCAATGCCTTGTGCCTTCTGTTTAGCATAGTATAGTAATATACAAGAAAACTCTTATTTGTTGTCTTAAAGTCTGCAGGGAGGGTTTTGTATCTATTTCTTATGTAGATGTAATTATTGGCTTTTTATTTTCTCCTAATATAATCATGCTCTATTATTTATCAAGTGCTTTTCACAGCATTCTAAAAAAAAATTTAAACTTCTACTTTTGGTTGTGCTGTATTGGGGGGGTGAATATGCATGTTCATGCATCTGTGTGCATGCAAGTGTAAACATACTTTTTAACTTTTATTTTCTAGAAACCAGTTAGCAATGGCCTTCCTCCCACACCTAAAGTACACGTGAGTATTACCAGGTCATACAAATGCATATTGGAAGCAGGATGCATTTTCTTACTAAAGCTGAGAGCACATTTTTGAATGATTTGTGGTATTTAAAAAAACACCCTAACATTATAAGGGCCAGTATCTCTTAGAAATGTCAAGCCACAGGTATGGTATTTCAGGAATCACCCTTGATTTTGTGCTCTTAAAGTAAATTTTGGAAGATTTTTTTGTTTGTTTGCTTGCTTCATTAAAAAATGAAAGAGTTCTATAACTAATGTCACAGAAGTATTTTCAGTGTACTGAAGGCACTTCCTGAACTGAGGAGTGGATGCCTCTCAGGAATTGCAGATAGCTCAGAGTTTATATTACGCAACTCTAGGTTTCAAAACTTCTGAAGGGTCGTAGGTGGAGGATCCTTCGTGAAGGGTTCATAGATGCCTTAGGACTGGGAATAACTGTTACAGATACATATGTGCATCATCATAACAAAATAAAGCAAACCAGGATTTCATTGTCATATCTGCATTGACTTGTCCCTGTGCTTTAGCCAGCACTATGATCAGAAAAGCCACTCTTTCCTTCTTGACTATTTGTTTCTGCCCTTGCCATTCTCTTCTTTGTGTGCTGGAGCATGGGGTCACGTAGCTGCGCTGTGCACGAAATGGGGGCTTCGTGTGATTGATTTATTTATTTTTAAACTTGTTACATTACTGCTAAGACAGATAAGATTCTTCTCTTCAGACAGGAAAATAAAATTGCTCTATGGATGTGTAAGTGCAAATTATTTTTTGCTTCCTACCTATTTTAGAGAAGCAGGACAGGTTAAGGTAGATGTCATGTTTCTGTTCCTTAAGACTGTAATCTCTTGCATAAATGCACCATATTTTTCCAGAGCTCTGAATTCTTGCTACGTTTAGCAGCATTTATTGAGGTCAATTCTGTTTTAATAAACTAAATATTAAACTAAATGCATAGCCTAGGAGTGTGTATTTTAAACTAGTGGATGACACAACTTTGGAAGCAATCCTAGCATCAAAAAGAACTGCATTGTCATGGGGAGAGGGAAATAAGACAGATTCAATGACTGGAATGAGAAAAAGAGTAGAAAATAGAATAGCTCAAAATGAAGTCATACATGTTGAACTTCTGCCACAAACTTCAGGGACTGGCTATCAGAGAATGACTGAGTTACTAATATAATGAAGCTGTAAAGAGACTGACTAAAATAGGAAAACTTCTGAAGCTGATCTCTTTGGGTATTGGACTGCTCTCTGCATGTCCATGCATCTTTGTAGAGCACTGATTCTCTGGTTCTGCTGATCCTCAGGCTAGAAACTCTTTCCCCTCTCTTCCCTCATCACACCCAAAATTTATGTACAACAAACTTGCTAACCTTCCTGTTAAGTGTTGATGACTGATTTGGCACTTTGGTGTTCCCCTCTGCTTCCTGTCACCATCAGCTGCCAAATAATGGAAACTTGGGTAAGGAAGTTTTTCTGCCAAGTCACTTGGATTACTGGACTTCTTACTTTCCTCTCTTGTGGAGCATGTTTTGCATCCTAACATCATCTGGGAGTCTTCTTTAACAAATATCCTGCTACTGCAAGTAAAACTTTGACAATGTTTCAGTCTCTTCGGTTCTTTTTCTGTGGTACATCATTGTTCTGATTCTTATTTGTTTGGGGTTTGGGTTGGTTTTTTTTTTTTTTTTTTATTTGTGGTTTGTAAGCATGTTGCCAAGTGGTAAGAAGTGTTTGGCATTTTCACTGTCCTCTAAACTAGTTAGATGTTCTGGAGCTCTGTTTAAAATGGTGTCTATGCGTGGTTGCCTGTGACTCTAGAGATTTTGTTCAGCTTTTTTAATAATACAGTCAGGTACTGTGTCTTCTCCCTGCTATTTTAGGTGTCTGGCAGCACAGGGCTACCTGTTAGATTCTTCCAATGAGGGAATGTCCTGCCTGTTGAAATTCTCCCAAGACATAAGTGCCTCCATGGCAGCAGTCAGATCAAGCAGCCCTGCTTCAACCTTTATTTCATGTTCATGAGGGATTTTTTTCCCAACTAACAACTTGGTTTAATGTTTTGTCTGATTCTCAGCTGTATCCTTGGGATTTGTTTGGTGTTTAGAGATGATACCCTTGGGCTCTGTTTACCCTTCTGAGGTATTTGCAGCAGCATTTTAGATCTGTAAGCTTCCTGAAGATCAGGACTGAGAATGGCCAGAAGAAAAGGATTAGTTTCTTCCAATTTCCATCTACTCCTTTCTTACCCACCACTGTGCAATATCTCTATGCAGTGCTTGGAAAGGGTTAGGAGAATTGTGTAATTGGTTACAGGAGCAGCAGAAACGCTTTCCAGTATTCTGTATCCCTGCTTCAAGGATCATCTGCTGTGATTTCTGTTGAGTGCCTTTCAGTGCCCTGCGCATGTGGGAAGAGGCTTCCATAAATCTGGCCAAGAAATCCCTTTTATTATTTGTCTTAATATCGTCCCTCCTTCAAACTCCTTGCTGCCGGGGGATTTGACATTGAAGCTGTCAGTTCCTTGAGGTCACTCTGTGTCAGTATCTTCTCACATGCCTGCCTCAGGTATATCTTTTCTTCTGTTCTTATGCCTGCAGAAAGATCATCTCATCGTCTAGCAAGCAGGCAGCTCTCTACATTGATACTCAGACTTCTGCAGTGGTATTAGTAGTGCTGAAGTCTTTTCCCTTGTCTTTGTGCAATGGAGTCTTTCATGTTTTGCCGATTACCTACTGAGTTTGATTCTTCCCCTACATAAGTATATATGGACAAACTCACGGGCTTCATTGTAGAGATGTGAGAGATGTCCAAAGCACAAAGCAAGGTCTAATTTTTGCAGCTTTTCATTTTAAAGGGCTAATTATGAAGTTCTTTTTATTAAACTAAAGTGTGTTCAAAAGTGACCGAAATGTGTGCAGACTTTCTTATTCGGCAACAAGTTAACAAAAAAAAAAAAAATATTGTCCAAATGTTAACATGAGAGCTATGTGGTTAATTCAGTTTATAGATTGATAATAATAATTCATGGAGTATTAATATAAAGTGAAAACATGGCCATTCTGTAGCTATATTACAGAGTATGTAGCTTTGTGTAAAGGTGATATCTGCTTATTTTCAGGATAGCAACCCTTACCTAGGACTGGTTCTTCTCTTTGACTATCATTTGATAAAGGATAACATTTCACTTTACTAATTGTTGTTTACTACTGCATTACTTCTTTTCAGCTACAGTAATCAGCTCTGTTTCTTAACAAAATAGGATGGGTAATTGTTGCATTGATGTTTAAGTGGAAAGGAGGAAGCTCTTGCTTTTGCTTTTCTGTGATCTTGAAGCAAATTTGCTAGGCGTTGTGCTTCACTAGGGGAAGATGGAGAGATCGATTATATTATGCAAAACACTTATTTAATAGGCAAAGTGAGTTTATCAGGGTTATGTTGACCTAGGAGTGGGATCTTCTACCAGCTATTTCCCTTTGGGAGGCAAACAATACTGAAAACAAGTTAATTTGAAACAACTAATAGAGAATCTGAGACTTAAGATTTTGATTGTTGTATGACCTAGAGTTTTACTTTAAATGTGTGAAATAAGGCAAGAGTAAAGTTTCTCTGTTGAGACTCTCTGAAGTCACAAAATTCAGGAAACTTTTTTCAGATTTCTCACCTTTGTATTAAGTATGTGCTTAGAATGTTAAATTAAGAGCTAATTCTGAAATGTTAATTCTGCTATTTTTGTTCAGAAGGATCTTGTGCACAAAGGAAAAATCACTTAAAAAAATTCCTTTGTCAACTTGTCTGGATGAGGTTATTTTCCACATGCAAATGAAACTACTCTTAACTTTTTCTTACTACATTAAGAATAATCCTATTGGGAATGTCACATTTTAACTTTTCATATGTATTTTTTTTTTAATTTCTTCTACAGATGGGTGCTTGCTTTTCTAAGGTTTTCAATGGCTGCCCATTAAAAATTCATTGTGCAACGTCATGGATAAATCCAGATACAAGAGGTAGTATATTAATGTGTATTTTACCTACTTTGTCCTTTTCTTGGATTTTAGAGTCCTTAGGTGAGCAAGACTATTCTTTATGAAATAGACATACTGTAAACATATCAACACCTGGGGGTATTGACTGACAGCTGACTGAAGATGAGCCAGCAGTGTGCCTAGGTGGCCAAGAAAGCAAACAGCATCCTGACCTGTATCAGGAATAGCGTGGCCAGTAGGACCAAGGAAGTGATTTTTAACCCTGTACTTGGCACTGGTGAGGCTGCACCTTGAGTACTGCATTGTTTTGGGCCCCTCACTACAAAAAAGACACTGAGGTGCTGGAATGTGTCCAGAGAAGGGCAACAAAGCTGGTGAAGGAACTAGAGCAGATGACTTATGAGGAATGGCTGAGAGAATTGGGTTTGTTTAGCTTGGAGAAGAGGAGGCTCAGGAGAGCCCTTATGCTCTACAACTACCTTAAAGGACATTGTAGAGAGATGTGGGTCGGTCTGTTTAACCAAGTAACAAGTGATAGGACAAGAGGAAATGGCTGTATGTTGTGCCAAGGGCAGTTTAGATTGGATATTAGGAACGATTTATTTACTGAATGGGTTATCAGGCATTGGAATGGCTTGCCCAGGGCAGTAGGTGAGTCCCCGTCCCTGGAGGTATATGAGAGTTGTGTAGATGTAGTGCTGAGGGATATGGTTTAGTCAAGGTCTTCTCAGTGTTAGGTTAATGATTGAACTAGATGATCTTAAATGTCATTTCCAGTCAAGGAAATTCTGTGATTCTGTAAAATAGTTTTATTCATAAAAGCAGAAGTTCTTTGATTAAGCCACTGCTGTCTGAAGTTCAATGTTGTCTTTTCTATTGTGTTGCTATATAGGGTGCAGCTTTCAGCTTTGTTTAAAAACAAAAAATTTCATATCAAAGATAAAAACCATGTTTTTTTTGCTTTTGATTCAAGATTCTTCTCAACATTTTAGTCTGAAAGATACCAATCCTAATGTATTTTTTTAAAAATCTGACTTCTGGAGGTCCTAGTTGACATTGATTCCTCCATCGTTCATTTGATTTTTAATTTTTTTTTTCCTCCATAAATCTTTCTGGTCCTACAGGTTTCTTCAACTCTCTATTTTTGCATACATTTTAGTGCTTTATTATATAGTCTGATGAAAGGGATAAGTGGTAACATTGTGCCTGCATGGCCTGCAATGTGATTGATTATAGGCTGTATAGACATGCTACTGAGCCAGTAAGCAAGAAAATACCTAGGTTTTTCACAAGCCTGATCTGTTGTAATGTCTTATAACAGCACTATCTGCAAATTTAAGCTTCCTTAGCTAGATTAATTTTCCATGCTTTCAAACACCTTAACTATTATAGGTTGTGTTGTTTCAATGTGTGTAATAGTTTTCAGGCTTTACCAAAGAGCTGCATAATTTTATAAAACACACCTTCCTTAAATCAGGATTTCTAGATCTTTTTGTCCGTGTTTGCAGATCAGTACTTGATATTTGGTGCAGAAGAAGGTATTTACACACTGAACCTCAATGAACTACATGAAACATCAATGGAGCAGGTGAATTTTTCTTTTGATACTTGGAAAAAAAATTACATCTTTGTCACTTTTTTAAGCCACGCAGATTTATGTTGTATGATCTCTGTAAAAAATTGTCTTTGCTACAGTTACATAGGCACTATCTATGCTGAGAATTACAGTAAGTGTTTACTGTTTGGGATATCTTTCAGTCATGTTTAAGTTTTTTGTAGGCTGAACCCTGTTTAAATAGGAGATCTGCGTATATCACTGTGTTAAAATTCATCGTAATTCATTGTTCTGCAGTCAAATGGTGTGTTAAATATTATGGAATTTCCCTGATATGTTTTGGATGAAAGTTTTTATTTTCTTTAAAGCTTTCTTACAAGATGGGATATTTGCAGCAAACATTGTGTTTCAGCTGCAGGGAAGTAAGAAGATCCTTTATATACTAGACTCCATTCTTTTGATCTTAAAAGCAGCTTTGCTGATGAGACTCGGTGTACTGAATCCCAATCAAAACTCTTGTCTTTGCAGAATCTTATAAATAATAACTTTTCTGAGGGGCTACTGGGGAGGGGGAAATACCAATTGCAGCTTTTCCTGCATGGTGTCTTCTCCAGCTCTTTTGTTAATCTCTAAGAGACTTGTTTTCTCTCCTGCCTTCTCCCTAATTTAGGGAGCTATGCATCTGCCATCAAGATGGACAAATTTGCAAGGACAGCCTTCACACTGTAAGCTGGAGGCACTGGCGTTTGTTCACCTTCCAGAGTCCAGATGTTGTAGAGAGTCTGTTGTGTTGAGAAGAAGGCCTAGCTAGCTTGCCCGTGTAGCTCCTAGCTAGCTTGCTCCGTGTAGCACATAATCATACCAGTGCTTGAGTGAGTTGAACTTGGTTAGCTCAAGTGCCTCTCTGCTGATACACTAGAGTTGTAAAACCTCCCCTGAGAAATATCAGTGATACAATAGTTCTTGTACGTGAAGTAGACCAACGAAGATTTTGTTTGTTCTGTTCTTTTCTTTTGTTGTTTGTGTTTTGTTTTTAAATTGGTAAGGAGAATAGGTGTAATGAAACTCGTGCTCTCATATGTGTCCTTGTTTTCTCTAAGCACCGTGTTCTGTAGTGCATTGCATAGTGAGCTTCTAGGGAAATGTTTCAGTCAGCACTTGAAAGACAAGAAGGGATGCTTGTAAAAAAAACTGGTCGTGTGTGGAACAGGAGGAATGAATGACAGGTCGATAAACCTGTAAATTTGAAGTATTGCTGTTTTTCTCTAATCCTCAAATCCAAATCTGCTAAGTCACAATATGCTTATGCAGCTTCAGAAGAATCAAGAAGCAATCAAATTTGCACATTAAATCTGGACACAGCCAGGCTGGTAGATTATTACCACAAGTTTTTCTCACAATGTGTTTTTGAGAAGACTTCAGGAATATAAGTGCACCTTCTGTGCCTAATTATTTATACATCATTATTTATGATAACAGGGCTTTCATAGAATTTTCAAATTCTGTGTTTCACTTAATTGTTTTCACTCCAGGTCTGATACAATTCAGTGTAAAAGCAAAAGTTGGTATCCTTGATACTTTTCACTACATTCCACTTCACTAATGGACAAAGCAGAAATAGCATTTTTCCAGGAGTTAGCATAACTTCAAGATCAATCTCTTGCTCTATGGAAGAAAAGTCTTGCAATTAATTTACAGCTCTCTTCAAATATTTCCAATAAGCCAGCAGTTAGGGGTATTTTTTGTTTGGTTTTGCTTGGTGTTTTTTGCAGGGGTTTGGGGGCTTAGTTAAGAGATAAATATCTTCCTGCGTGGTCTGTCTACTCCAATAGTGTTTCCTGAAGTGGCAGTAAGGAGTGGCCATGAGCTTGGCCACTATCTGCTGTCCATTCTCCTCAGACTCCACTACAGCCATTGAGTTGGGGATGTTAGAGGATCCTTGCCTGTTTGCTTTTTGTGTCCATTTATGGACCTGTTGCACATGAGTATGTCTAATCCTGCATTTATGCTGTTGATACTTTTCCACTTCTATGATCTCCTGTGGCAAAACCCTCCACAAGTTAGGCAAGGGGGGGGGGAGAGGGGGGGAAGAAGTACTTTTTAAAAAATTATTGGTTTTATTTTTAAAGTATGTCTTGTTGGTTTGAGTCCCATCTACCTAGTAATTGTAGACTTTGACAAATAACGATTCTGCCTTGATCATTTTTTGTGTTCCTTGATCGCTTAAGTGAAATGTTTAATCATATGCAGATGGAGAGTCCCTTCCAAGTGTCACTTGTAATTGTTTCAAGAGATTTGGCCTATCACAGGCTTTGGAATGGCTATGGTTTATTGACCATACTTTGTTTAATGGAGTTTATGTTGTTAAGCTTTCCTCCTTTGAACAAGAAAGTTTGGGTTTTAAAATTTTTGAAAAAGGATTGATTGATCTTTATAATGACATCTTGTGGGATAATTATAGTGTACTTGAAAACATGAATGTAAAATATTCTACTTGTCTAAATGTTGATGAGTATGTTAAATATAGTGTGTGTGCCCAAGATTTACTCTGATTAACTCTTGAATCTAGGTAAACATTACTTGGCTTAAGCTAATTTCTGCTTCAAAAAGCAAGTCAATATTAGTTTTGTCCTGCTGTCTATACAGATATTAATTTATCAAATTAATATGCTCAGATTTTGTGCATATTAAATTGAATGCTTTTCTTTGTTTGTTTGTTTTTTCCTTCCCTTTATCAGCTGTTTCCTCGAAGGTGTACGTGGTTATATGTCATGAACAATTGCTTGTTGTCAATATCTGGTAAGTTACTGTGCTATCTTTGAGTGGTAGTGCTGTTAAACATTTTTTTTTTTGTATTTAAAGTGTGGTTTTGTTTTCTAATTTCCAGGTAAAGCTTCTCAGCTTTATTCCCATAATCTACCAGGACTCTTTGATTATGCAAGGCAAATGCAAAAGTTACCTGTTGCTATTCCAGCACACAAACTCCCTGACAGAATACTTCCCAGGTAAATACATGTAGTCAGATATATCAGAATATCTTAATTCTGGGAGTTCAGGATAAGCTTATGAAACTCTGTGAATACCAAATGATGTGGAGCTCTGTTCACAGATTGCTGTGAATTAACTCATACCAGCAGTAATCAGAGGATAAACCTCTAAATTTACATTAATCCAGATGTGAATATACTCTTATTAGAGAAATGGGTTTTGGTGCCTCTTGTTTCTGGACATGGCTCTTTTCAGGTATAGTATGGTAAATCTTGGTTGTACTTGATGCTAAAAAAACCCCGAGGGTCAGGATTGTGCCTGTGATATTTCAGGCAAGTAGAAATGGTGATCTTCCATTAGTCCTTGGCCAGCTGAACTGAAAAAAAAAAAAAAAGAACCAAAAATGAA
>JAAGNO010023812.1:25210-44042 GCA_033439905.1 Ceryle rudis
GATGGATGGAGATGGATGGATGGAGATGGATGGACAGATGGAAGGAGGGGTGGATGATGGATGGGGGGGGGTGGGGGGAGATGGAGGGAAGGTGTGGCGGAGAGCGGGGCGAGGAGGGAGGGAGGAGATGTAATGGACTCGTGTTATTTTGAAAGCTGGTAAGAGTAGAACTGGAGTACAGATCTGATATCCGTCATTGGCAAGTAATTTTTTGCAGGCCAGTGTAGAAGGTACTCTTGTCTCCAGATACGTACAGCAAATCATGTATGCAGTCATTCCAACTTCATTTATGAACAAGTGCATATAAAATCATAGAGACTGGGTACAGTGTTGGCTGTAGACAAGCCTTAGGAGCTCATTCCAATCCAAGAAGAGGAGGTAGTAACACTAATCTAGTTTGCAGAGAAACCTTTGATTCTGAAAATTTATAGTAAATCACTGGTGGTTCTTCTATAGTAGGCTTTCTGTTAGGAAATTGTAATGAAAAAAACCCCATGATTCTCTGCTATGTTTGGTTCTATTAACATTTAATTCTTGGATTCAGGAAAAGCTTCTTTTTCAGTCATCTGCAAACATAATAGTGCAATACTGTTTTGAAAACTGTGTTCTTCCTAGAGGCCAAATTCAAATTACCTAAGAGATAATTTGTGCTTTGAATTGGTGTCTTCTGTGTGCCTGCACCACTGTTCTGCTTTTCTCTCTTCCAAACTAACTTTGGCTAGGTGACTTTGGCTTAAGGACTGCATCAGCAGTGGACTAATAACCATAATTATTGTAAGGATCTTGTGAGGAAAGCCTTCAGACTACATGAAGCCTGTAATGACACCACACCTAAGTTGCAAAGGGTTCAGAAAATTTCTTGTCCAGTCATGTTACTTCCCAAGAAAAATGCAGCACAACCTGAATGTGCAAGAGCCAATCCAGTCATTCAAAGGCAGGAGAGATTCCAGCAGAAGATACAGTGAGTTACAGCATTACAAAGAAGAATGATCATGGGAGTACCAATAGACTATCCAGGCATGTGCATAAATATATCTAATTAAATAGCAAGACATAGTGGTAAATGACGCTTGAAAGTACTGAGGTGCCTATTCCTCTCCATTCCTGACTTTGAACTGCATTTGTAATGCTGCAAAGCTGAGCAGCATCTCAGTGCTGAAAGAGGGATCACCATGTATGTTCTAGGCATATCATTTTGTGAAGAAATATACAAATAATATATTTTTGTTTTTCTGAGGGGCAGATAAAATTTCTTCACCAGCAACTCTAAAAAGCAATTTCAGTTGTTTAA
The DNA here is from genome assembly GCA_033439905.1 of Ceryle rudis. NCBI lineage: Eukaryota > Metazoa > Chordata > Aves > Coraciiformes > Cerylidae > Ceryle > Ceryle rudis. The sequence continues at coordinate 26,502 of JAAGNO010023812.1, forward strand.
GTTGATCAGTAAATCTGTGTTTATCTCTTGTAGGAAGTTTGCAGTGTCTACAAAAATTCCTGACACTAAATGGTGTCAAAAGTGTTGTGTTGGTAAGTAAAGATCAGCAGAATAAATGACAAGAAGCAGTACTGCCACAAATGGTGGCAGTATAAGGACCACTGAGTCAGGTTTAGGAGGTAAAAGGAGAAACTATGCATTTGCAGACAGTAAGCTCATTCAGGTTAGTCCTTGTGTTGAAGCAGTGAAAACTTTGCCATTTTATTCCTCATATTTAAAGACAATTCCCAAGAAATGCAGAGAAGCAAAATGCATGTGTAATTTAAACTAGCCCTTGGGAAGAAACTCATCTCCGTGGATGGAGTGGCTTGAAGAAGTAGTCTACTTCTTAGTACAAGTTCCAGTTACCAATATTGGATGATGAAAAGCAAGGAGTATTTTCAATTCTGTGAGGACAGTGTAACCTCTGAAGCCTTTATAGTGTGTTCAAAGTGGCAGCTAGTGAAATGTCAAAGCTGCACTGCATTAAGACATGTTTTTAAAGGGGCTTGGGGGCAGATAAAAAGAAAAAAACCAAACAAGAAAGGTAACTGTGTTTCACCTGGTGTTCCATAATTGAATGTTTGGTATGAGCAGTAGTATTTATACGGGAGATTTTCAGGACTCAGTGGTAGGTGAACATCTGTCATTTATACTGACAAAAATGTCCCTGATATTGCTAAAACATCCGGTGTGTGTTTGTCCAGCTCACCTGTTAAAACTTGCCTTTTTCTGGGATACAAATTCTCTAGGGTGTGGTAGGGTGTTAGCAGTATGTACTGTGTATGTCCAGGCCTTGCCCTAATTGAGGCATCTAGTCAAGCTGTGAGTGCTAATGGATGCTGAAGGGAACACCTATAGGGGTGGAGTGACAGGCATAAGAGCAGGTACAAATACTGGCTTTCTGATATTAAAATTAATTTGGAAGTCCATGTGTTTTCAGGTCTGTGTTTATGAAATGAGAAACCTGGTGGTGTGCTCCGGCACAGAATTCAACAAGAGTGCCGTGGAACTTGGCATTAGGAGGGGGCAGTCTGCTGTCCTGCCTTTCAGAGATAGCTTAGCCTAATAAGCCTAGAGTCCTTCTTGCATGTGAAGCATAAGTGATAATTTGTGATGTAAGCAAGGATGGCTGCAAAAGGTAAATCCAAGGCAAGAAATGGTAGATTCCCCTCTCTGTCCCTACTTATTGCTAGCAGCATTAGTATCCCTTTGGCCTGGGGGAAGCAGCAGTGCTACAAGAGGCAGGAAAAAGAGAAATTCTGGTCTTGTTTCCTCCACCTTATAGGTGTTGGTAATTGCATGTTTTGTGGTTTCTCCTGCTAAGTTCGGCCTTACTTGAGGTCACACCAACTGTTACTTGCTGCAGTTTGCTGTCACTTTGACTGATGTTGAATGTGTATTGATGAAGTTAAGTTTTGATGTTTAAAGTGCCGTGTGATTGCTCATGGATTTCCTTAGCAGTAAGGTGGCATGAGCTACCTTATGTAGATAGTACTGTATTATAGAAGCACAGTATCTGGAATGTGTTGTTAATTGCCTGATGGCCCACAATCACTTTACTGCACTTTAAAGTCTGGTCTTTAGATGTAATTGTACAAAGTGCAAAGTAACACTTGTTCACCGTAATGGATATGCTGGCAGTGCTTAAGGACTGAAATGTTGTCAATACTGTAGAATTAAAGTTGTGAAACTTCGGATTTCCCAGTGCCCAATTTTGTGACTTTATTGTTCTCTTCCAATTTTTGTTTTCTGACAAACAATAGAAGAGTAGTTGAGTGGAAATTGATGATGTTACTTAAACTGTGAATTTCCTGCTGATCTAGAAGTGTTGATTGGAAATGCAGAGCTCCTGTGACAGCCTTGAAAACCAGCTGAGCAGTTCTCAAGTGACAGCGGTTGTTCACTGCCTGCTGGATAACTGTCTGTGTATCGGACATTCCTTAACAGCTTCCCATCATGATTTGGAGGTAGCAAGGCAAACCAACACGGTGGAGCAAGATAACTTCAAATGTGTATTCAGTCAACTGTTTTCTTCAAGACAATCTAAAATAGTAAATCCCACCCACCAGTCTAAAAAAAAAAGACCACAACAATAAATTTTATTTTTAGTTGGAGAGGTAAAACATACCACGGTGTTCTTGGGAGAGTTGTGTTTATTATGGCTTGTTTGGCACCAGCTACTAGCTGTTCGTGCCTGGTGGAAAGGCAGCCCCTGCTCTGGCATGCTCACTGGCACCATTATCATAGTGCGGATATTGACTTTTCAGCAGCTTCCTTATACAAAAGATGAGTATGGTGGTGGGTGTTTTCCAAAAGTGTAGGGACTGTTACTTAGTTGGAAATTGTTTAATTTGATTTTGATTAGGCCACTAATGTACTCTACCTTTCCTTTTTTGGCAGTGAGGAATCCCTACTCAGGCCACAAGTATCTTTGTGGAGCACTACAGTCCAGCATTGTTTTGTTAGAATGGGTTGAACCAATGCAAAAATTTATGTTAATCAAGGTAATGTTGCAATTAAGTGAAATACTTTTGTGTTCAGTTCTTTTTATCTTGTAATAACTTGTTAAGGATAAGTATTAGCTATTTCTTGACTTTTTTGCCTTTTCATTTGGTTTCTATTAAATTACATTGAAAATAAATATTTAAATGTGTAATATGTATTAACAGACTCATTAATTACAGAAATGTTCTTGGTTTTGTGAAGCACTTCAGCTGAGCAAAGCCCTTCTCTACAGGAATGTTGCCTTTTAGTTGCACGGTAGAAAACCTCTGGCTGACAGAGACATGGCAGAGCAGAGTGACGACATGGGTTAACAGCGGGCTTGCTCCCATACTAGAGAGAAGGTGGCCACTTGCTCTATGCTTTGTGACACTGAAGGTGCTTAGAAATGCTTGTTGTCTTGCCATCTGACACCACCTGAAGAGATGGAGCCAGGGTGGACTCATGTTTGTAGAGAGGCAGCTGCTATAACTTGATCAGCCTGGGAAGCAAGGCTTAAGAGTCTCCATAGCTGGGGAGAGCAGTGATGGGTATAGCACTCTTGGCATCTGTTGGCAGCTGCAGAGGACATGTGGTGAGAGACATCCTATCTTATTTTGACTGAATTGGCATGAAGACTTGCTAAACTTCTTAGGTCAGGCTTTTTGTATCTATCATTTACTGTTGTCTGAAGAAGTAAAGTTAATGTTACAAAATGTATGGCATAAAATCTACCATACAATTTAAATAGCTAATAGCAGCTCAAACTAAACTTGTTTCCCTTCTAATATCTTTTTTTGTTTCTCAATCTAGCACATAGATTTCCCCGTACCTTGTCCACTGAGATTGTTTGAAATGCTGGTAGTCCCTGAGCAGGAATTCCCTTTAGTTTGTGTTGGTGTCAGTAGAGGAAGAGACTTCAACCAGGTGGTGAAGTTTGAGACTGTCAACCCAAATTCTACCTCTTCATGGTTTACAGAAACAGGTTTGTGTGCTGTTGTAATTGCATTCAGAAATGTTCCTTGCTCTTCTATTATAGCTGAAGCACTAGAAAAGTAGTTTCCTCTGAGCAAGCTAATGGTTAAATTTTTAAAGCTGAGTGATCATTTTAAGTTCTCCATTTAAAAGGGTATCTGGTTGTACCTGCTTTGCACATGCTTTTTTTTTTTTTTAATTGGCTGTTTCTACATGTTGAACTGATTGAATTTCTTGAGATTTTGGTATAGCAGAGGACGGAGTTGTGTTTTCCATAAATCAGGCTGCACTTGACGATTATCCACTGTGCTTTTTTTGTGCTTTACCCTGGCATCATGATTTCTGTTTATTGAATAGATTTTAATAGAATTGCAGCCTGAGCAGTCTCTTTCAACTCCTTTATAGGTGTGGTTTGGCTCTCCTGCAGTAGGCCAGTGTGGTTAGAAATGGTATTATCAGCCTCCTGCAGAGAGAGAGCATATTTCAATTCTTCTGATGTTTACAGAAAGTGAAAGCGATTAGGACCTCTGGTAGCAGGAAACCAAGTACCTGTCTGTCACAGGTCTGGCCTCTATGCGGAGGAGGCCAACATCTGAGCAAAAGCAGAAATTCTCTTAAGAAGGAAGTGTGCTAAGAATTACTTCTAGAGTTGCAAGGTTCCCTCCACAAACCTCGATACAGTAATGAGCTGACCCTAGTCACAGCTTGCATGTTTAGAATAGCTTTGTTTTTATCAGGCATAGAGTCCTTGTTAATCCATGATGAATATATGCATAGCCCTGTGCTGGCATATACACGTGTATGAGTCTGGCTGATTGTGTAGCGTGGAATTCACTAACAGTTTCCTCTAGGAAGAAGACTGCTGACTTTCTTGCCGCTGAAAAGTGTGTCAGATTTTGACACGGTTTAAAGCATAGTTACAAAACCCAGTGTGCTCAGTGGATGTCCAGTTAATGCACCCAACTGCTTCAGAGCTAGTGCATTTTATTTTCAGACTCATACATCTGTGTAATTCATCTTATGTAACTGTATGATTTCAGTAGAGTCCATAAAAGTAGCATGCTAAAGAGAAATTCTTTGACCCAGAATGTCCTGTCGTCAGTCTTTCTCGGTATTGTCTGCATCAATGTGCAGATACAAGAACAGTAATCCTTTCACAGTTCCTTTTTTCTCTTGTACTTATGTGGAAAATTTAACACTGTATTGTGCCTTCCAGAAATGCTTCTTTACTTTCCTTGAATCTTTTGTGTGTTCTGCGATTTTCCTCTTATGTGTTTGATTCTAGCGTAAACCCTCATGTTGTATTGGTTTATTCCTGTCCCCTGCTGGTAGGAGAGTGATAATGCAATAAAACAGATTTTTTTCAGTGGTTTTCAAACAGGGAAAGTGTGTATCATATGGTCACGAATGGCTTCCATCAAATAATAGTTTTCATTGTTCAACATTAACAAAACAAGTCAAATGTTTGATAAAGACATTTTAAAAATAATAGCTGGCAGAGACTTACTGCAGGGGGGGTTCTCCCCTTGCCATCCTTCTCCTGTTAGCTCCAGACAGTGCAGTGCATGTTATGACATCACATAATGTGGTTGTACAGATTTATATACTCCAGTCCTTCTGTTGAGTGCTTTTATTATAGGTATATCCACCTTTGGTTAAGATCATATATAAAAAAAAAATCGGTTAAGTTCATAAAAGTATATCTTCCAAGACAAATGGCAAAAAAAGGGATGGAGGGACCATCTCAAGGAGCACATTTCTGCCATTGTCCTTGAGGAGTTTTTTTGATTCTCAACAAGACCATATATTTTATTATTCAACTGAAAGCTGCTTTTGCATTTTAAGTAACATGCTCTAATTTCTCATTTCTAACAAAGGTAATGAGTTTCTGTTTTCTGTGTGACGTAATGCCTGCAGAATTGCTGGCAGTAATGCTGAATTAGTAATAGGTCCTTTTTGTGCTAATTTTAATGTTTTTAACAAACAAAAGGACCAAAACTACACTTCTCTTTTGAGTTGACGTGTCCACTAATCATGGGCGAGATCCCCCTGTTTGCTGTGATGGAGACTGCTGCAGCTGTAACCTAGAGGGGAGGAAAGTAGCCTGTCTTTTAAGAGTTTGGAGAAAGAAATATTCCCCTGGTTTTGGAAGATCTGGTGATAGAAAGGCTGAAAAAAGCAGCAAGAATTAAGTACTAATACAAAAGTCTGTAGCATGATTTAGAATTAAAGGTGGAAGAAAAGGCATTTGGGTTTAGTGTGGGCAGTATCATAGATCTGCCTTTATTTTGCAACATGAATACTAAATGACACTAACAGAGTAAATGGAGAACAATGTACACATCAGTTTGCTTTTCAGACATGGTTCAGGAAAGGTTGGATTAAGTACATACTTAATATTACAGCTTCAGTTTTCCTATCACAGTCAACATGCATAAGTGGACATGCCTCTCCAAGAGAATTGTGACTGATAAGATGATTATTTCAAGTAGATAAAAATACACTAACCTGTTAAATTGTCTCAGTCTGTAGAACTTCCATTTTAAATTTCATGTTAATATGTGTTGCGAACTTACACTGCCTTTTTTTTTAATAGACACTACAGAGACAAGTGTTGTACATGTAACACAGCTGGAGAGAGATACCATTTTGGTGTGTTTGGACTGTAAGTTTTAGTATCAACTAAATACGTATGCATGGACGTGCATACTGTCTGTCTTCAAATTAGATCATATATTGAAGAGTAATTCTTTGTTGACATATCCTATTTATTGTCTAGGCTGCATAAAAATAGTTAATCTGCAAGGCAGATTAAAATCCAGCCGCAAACTGTCGTCAGAGCTCACGTTTGACTTTCAGATTGAATCAATAGGTAAGTTGGATTTAATTATTAGTATTGAGTATCTGGATAGAGAGCTGGGCAATCACCAAGTGTATGAAATTTAACAAGAGCAGCGGATTCTACACATGGGATGGGATAATTCTGGTTATACATATACACTGGGGGACAAAAAGCTGCAGAGCAGCCCTGCAGAAAGCGATCTGGGGCTTTGGTGTGATGGCAAGCTGAAGATGAGTCAACAGTGTGACCTGCCAGCCAAAAGGGCCAACCATGTCCTGGGTGCAACATCATTAGCTGGTCAAGGGAGGTGACTGTCCCATTCTACACCACACTGGTGCAGCCTCACCTTAAATACTGTGTGTGGTTTTGGGCACCTCAGTATAAGGATAACATCAAACTATTAGAGTGTGTCCTGAGGAGGGCGACCAAGACAGTGAAAGGTCTCAAGGGCAAGACTCATGAGGAGCAGCTGAGGTCACTTGGCTTGTTCAGCTTAGAGAACAGAAGGTTAAGGGGTGACCTCACTGCAGTCTACAACTTCCTCAAGGAAGACAGAGGAGAGGGAGGTGATGATCTCCTCTCTCTGGTGACCAGTGGTAGGACATGTGGAAATGATATGAAGCTGCATCAGGAGAAGTTCAGATTGGACATGAGGAAAAGGCACTTCACTGAGAGGGTGGTCAGTCCCTGGAACAGGGTCACCAGGGAAGTGGTCATGGAAACAAGTCTGTTAGAGTTCAGTGAGCATCTGTTCGACACTCTTAGTCATATGGTTTAGTATCAGGTAGTCATGAGAGGAGCAGGGTGTTGGACTTGATCATACTTACGGGTCTCTTCCAACTCAAAATATCCTATTACTTTTACACTACAGAATTAGAGATGCTAACTGTCAAGTCTTTGCCATTTGAAATACTATCTCATGCATTTCACTTTGTGAGAGAAGGCTCAGTGAAATGTTCAGCACACTGTGTAACATGCTTCCCTAGGAGCAATTGCAATGGAATAATAACCTCGGAGTCTTCTCTGATTTGGCTAAATGTCTTGGGAATATGATGGAGACCTTCAGCCTCTAAAAGAATACCTTCGGACAGCCAACATAAAACTCTGTAAATCACTCATGACTAACTCATTCAGCATGTGTGTTCACACAGGCCATTTTTATAAAGCAGCTCAAAGACTAAATTATATGATAAGTCACACTTTACATAAATTTTGTTGCGAAGTATCTGAACGAATTGTATTTGTGAAATGGAAAGACTGAATACATTTATTTTGACAATTCTCCAGTGGTTACATACCTGGCAGAAAGAGGGTTTGAAAGAGGGATGAGGAAGGATGTGTGCACAGGTGGAGGGTAGCGCCAGAAGAGGAGAAACAGTGGGGAAAAAAAATAATGAGTTAGAGGGAATTTACTTCCAAAGAGAAGCTCTAAAGCTTCAGGCACTTCAAACGTAATGTTCCACAGAGAAGACAAAAAAATTGTCATGGAAAACATTCCTTTTATGACTACTTTTGGTTAGGAATGGGAAGAAGGAAGGAGTACATGTACTTGAAGCTGCTCACCGTGGGACCTCTGCACATGCTGTAGTCCCCTCTCTGCTTGTCACAAACAAGCTACCAGTGTTCTGTGGTAGTCTGATAGTGACTTCAAATTGCTTTGCTTGCTTTCCTGCATACCTGCCCAGAGGCAGGATGCTGGATATAGGTGGGACAGATTCTTTCTGGGGAAGTACACACTTGCCCCTCTCTTTGAGGAAGGCCTTAGACCCAATTCCTTTCACATGGTTCAGATGCATTTGTGAGAAGGGGAAGGGCTGGAAAGTACAGGATTCTGTAAAGCTTTGCATTGCTATTGCAGAGACCATCTTAGCCAATAGTTGCTGGCAAAGTGAAAAATGTCACTGCAATATCCCTGTAATTTCCTGCTAAAATTCAATATGTATTTTCTGCTAGTATTAGGATGAGGAGAGGTTTTTCCATTCAAAGGAAAGGACGTGTTTAGGACTGGACAAAAGGACAGTTTTAGGACAACTTCTGGTTGGATGGGAATAAAGTTTAAACCCTGCGCATTAAACAAATAAATGTATAAAGGCAACTACTTTTGAGGCAGATCAGCGACTCATCTGAGGCATTTTTCAGTCTATGTGGGTGAACATGATACAATAAAACATATATGTACACATTTCAGAATTATATTCATATGTTTTTGGCCTTAAAAGTACAAGTTGACATTATGTCTCAAAACTGATTCCAGTGTTCTTTGTTACCAGTCTGTCTACAAGATAGTGTGTTAGCATTCTGGAAGCATGGTATGCAAGGAAGGAGTTTTAGATCAAATGAGGTGAGTACTGCATTCTGCTTCAAATTCTAGCTTCTAGTGTAAGTTAAGCAGAGGATAAATGCATAATGCTGTTGTCTGAAAATGACTAAAACATTTCAGTAACTTCCTAGGATAGACCTGGAAGCTCAAGTCTCATTCTAAGTGGGTTTCATAAGCTACAAACTAATTAGTGAAGCTATAAAAGAGCCCCTGTGAAGTCTTAACATAACAAAACAAAAAGCAACAAGATACTGTGCTGTGGTGCCATAGAAAATATACAAGCCCCATTTGTGGTAACATTAATCTTCTTCACCTTACATTGCTTTGAAGATCAGTGTCAGTTCCTTAGCATCTCTTACCAAAATTTAGGCTTTGCCAGTGCTTGCATGCTCCACTGATGAGATTTAGGTTTTTGTCACAGTATCAAATGAGTTGCCCATTGTTTTTTAGTCTCCTCCATGTTTCCTTGGCTTACAAATGAAGGTTTTAGTGCTTGCCTTTCACAAGAAGTATTTTCTGTTCTCAGGAGAAAAATGTCAGGTTGACCTAAAGAGATTATTTTTTTTTTTTTAAAGTCTCTGTGTAGTCCCTTTTTTTGGACAGTTTGATATGATTTCTAGACATAGTTAAACTATTGTAAGTACCTTTTCAGCTCCTTTTTTTCTTGCTGCAGAAGTTGTGCACCTTTGTTAGTGGAAATGGGCTTTGTACATTTTTAATAAGTCTTTTAATTTGGTTATTAAAGAATGTTTATAAACTTCACCAGTTGTTTCATCAGTGTCACTTTGGCTGAGAAATTGAGCTCATTATGACTAATTGTATTTTAAGGTACGTGTACAAACGCACCATGTCAAGCTTAGATATTTCACATTATTGCACAACTACATTTATTTGCATAAAGCCCCAATTGACCTGATCTGTGCTGACAGTAAGCCTGTAATTTGTGAAAAGTAGGACCAAAGACTAGAGTCAGACTACTTATTTCCAAGTCTGCAAATGGTTCTTGTGGTGTTTGTGCGTGTTTGATCCCCGGGCATGATTGTCCTCCTCCCAAGAACTCATAATGGTGAACTGTAGCACCCTTCTGTTAGAGACTGTGAGGGGGAGATGACACTGCTAGGTGCTTCTCCAACTTCAGACTCCAGATAGTAGCATTCTGCAGGGCTTAGTGGATCAGTAGCTCTGATCCAGTTGTTAGAGGACATGCCCTAGAGTCCTGCAGTGCAAGTAGATGCTTTATATTGTTTATGTAAAGCATAAGGAACACCGTCTTCTTGCTTTGTTACTGTCAAGCCAAAGCCAGCACCCAAATGAAGAACAAAAGGCAGAACTGAGCTCTTGTCAGAATGCAAACCACCCAAAACTTTGTAGAAATGTTTAGAGTAAACTCTCAAGCCTTCTTAAATTCATTATCTCTCTTGGCTATTTTACTAGCCACAGCTATTAAGAAAACAAAATCAACTCATTTTCATCTATAATATGAAAAGCTTGCATTACCAGGTCCGGATCTGGACCATATTCATTCCGTTGGGGGAATTCTATACCATGTAGTGTGTAGGAAGTAGTTACACAGGACAAAAACCTGACCAATCTAACTGCAGCACTCTTGACTTTGAAGATATTATTAGTTCAGATTCCTAATCTAATATCAATTGGTCTAAGTGGGGATGATTTGAGCTGCTTGCAAATTTATTTCCTTCCACAGTGGTTTGATTGAGTGGGAAGAATGAAACAGGGAACTGTGTGAATTTCTGAGATGATACTCAAACTGTGGGCCATGGTTGTGCAGACTCAGCCCTCCAAGCAGGAAGTAATTTTCTTAACAAAGTGGGGAACTTTGTTGTTGTGAATTAAAATTCTCTTGAAAGTTCTCTGTGCCAAAAGTGAATTCACTGAGTCAGCTAATGTTACTAGGATTTCAGAAGGAGAGAAGAATCTCTTCTTTCCTTAAGAATGTGAAATGTGTCTGTGTAGAAAAGAAGCTCTGTAAACAGTGCTTCCTGCTTACAGGAATTACAGAAAACTTTTAGATCTCTTAGAAGTGGCAGTTGCATTAAATTCTCTAGCAGATTTAAATCAGCAGTAAACTGGTAACATCACTCATAGTCAATTCTTTTCTCTAGGTTGATTTTAAAAACAAAATCACTTGTGCACTTAACATGTAAACACTTGTATTATTTTTATTGTCTAGATCACACAAGAAATTTCTGATAATACCAGGATATTCCGGCTTCTGGGATCTGACAGGTATGAAGTGAACACGGCATGCTAAAATAGAAGACTAATATGTGTTCCTCCTACCTTGTAAAAGTTTTTTGCCTTTTTTAGTCATCTTACTTATTTCTTTGTGTACGTCTGCCTTTCAGCCCTGTAAGTTTATTTCTCTCTCTTAAAAAGCCAAAACCAAAACAAAAAAACCCAACCAAGCAAAAGCAAACAAAAAACGAAAGGAAAGAAGAACCCAAAACAACCATAAAAAAAACAACAAATCCCAAACAAAAAAACCCAACCAAACAAAAAAAACCCCAACCAACCACAAAAAAAAGACCAAAACACCTCCCCCCCTCCCCCAACCAACAGAAACAAACCCCAAAAAAAAAAACCCACAAACTAAAATATTTTCTTCTAAAACTGTTTGTGGGCTTCCAGAAGTACTGAGACAAGTTAGCAGGCTCCTATTTGGATGCAGTCACAATCTCGAGGAGTGTCTTCCTTTTTGTGCTGTAATCCTTTTGTTTAACTTAGTGAAATCTTTGCTTTCAGATGTTCCACTGTAGCTCATCAAGATCTAAGACAAATGGAAATAATACTCGATTTAAATATTTCACTTTCACCCCCAGAAAGGAATTCTACCGCTTGTCCTTCCAACGTAACAGCTCAGGTCTTATAAAAGCCCTGAAACTGCCAGCGTAGCTGTTCTTTGGCATCCGCTTTGCGGGACACTAACACCCTGTCTGTATGACCCATCAGATACCAGCTTGCCAAGTCAATAACTACTATTTTAGGAGTGTCACTGACTTCCTCAACTTTCTCTGCCCTGCTGTTGTACTTTGTACTTTTGTAACAGCCACAAAACCAGCAGATATTTTGTATTCTGGGGAGTGCGTGCTGCATGTGACTGTTTCACTAGTCATGTATTCATAGGAAGTGCAAAGATAGGCTTTTATTTTCTCTTTTGAGAATTGCTTCTGTCTTCTGCCACTCGCTGTAAATTCACACTGCTGTGGCATCTTAGAACTACCAAAAAAGCTTCACATCAACCATAAGTCTTCCCCACATACTGCTTCTCCAAGCTTGATCTACAGTCCTGTTATTACTCATAATATGAACAGGAGTGAATGGTGCTGCGGCTTTATTGGGTAGCTACCAGCAGATTTTGTTGGCTGGGTGCTGAGGATTCTGCCTTATGTGCAATACCAGATCACTTTTTGGTAATGGGTAGTTGTAGGTAGTACTCATCTGGGACCTGAGGGTTTGATTCTCTCTGTTCCAGTGAGGTGTGCATGGAGCTCAGCTTTATATCATTTCCCTTGGTTGTTAAGAGACAGCACAGCTCAATTTAAAAATTAGTCTGACTTCACAGTGGAGCATGCCATTGCAAAATAAAATTGCCTTGGAAAAATAATGTCCTCTTCCCTAAATATGGTTCCATCTATTTTAGGCTGGCACTAATAGTCTCCCAAGTCTGAGACAATGTTTAAAGGCTTTGCACTGCAGTAAACATTAATTCCAGTTTCTTCAGATACTGTTTTGCTTGCAGCTCAGTCATATTTTGTGCTTGAGCTGTGAAACCTTTTTTCCAGTAACACGTATTATTTCCTAGACAGTTCATAGGAGCTGGGGTTCTGAGAAGCCAAAAAACTGGCATCATTCTGATAAGAGCTTGCATGTTGCTTTCTCCTGGTGAGCAGGGAATTCCTCGTGGCCTGAGGTATCATTCCCTTTGTTGAGCACATTGAGCAGCAGAGGGGAGGTTTACTGAGTGACAGTTTTGAAGCAAGCAACCTCTCCTTGGGTGAATGCACAATAGATGGATTGAATTCCCTCCAATCCATCTTAAGGATGTTTGTGGAGGAGAATTCGATCATGAGCATCCTGGTCCATGTAGCAGTTTTTGTCCGATTTAAAAAATCTCCAATAGTTTGTGAAACATAATTGTGACTGCTAGTTTCTTTCCTTTGAAGAGAAAGGTCTGATCTAGGACTTCCCTTAAAGTCTTTGAAGTTGTAGTGTATGTCCAGCTAACCCAGTCTCCTGTCACCAGTGCTGGTCAAAAGTGGGTGGGTAAGAAAAGAGTAAGAGGGGAGATTCTGCACATAGCAATCCTTTCCTCTTACCCTGCAAGTCTTTGGCTCTGTGACTTGCAGAGCTGGAGGAAGCTTCTGTGGTTTTAGGTTACTTGGGCCCCGGGAAAGACCTAGAAATGCTTACAGAAGTCAGCTTTGGTCATCTGTTGTGTCCAATGGCAAAGATCAGAGTAACAACTTCCAGAACTGGAGTCTGATTAACGGTTAACTTTGCAAAGCTTCAGGGAAGCCCAAGTCCAGGCAGCAGGGTCATGATGGATCCTCTTCAGAAGCCGTCACTGACAGGACAAGAGGCAACAGGCATATATTGCAGCCAGGGAAATTCCAGCTGGATAAAGGAGGGGAAAATGTCATGGTGAGTGTAGTTGAACACTGCAGTAGGAGCCTAGAGAGGCTGTGGGAGATCCCTGGATACCTTGCCTGGATAAGACCCTGAACTAACATTGAGGCTGGCCTTGCTTTGAGTGGCTTTTGGACTAGGAGTGTCCAGGGAAAGAGAAATGACCACCAGTCAGATGAATCCTGGGAAAGAATATTTACAGTTATATCTAAGGATGTTTCTAAATGAAGGCTTACTTGATGTTGTGGCTTTTTTTATTTTCATTTTAGGGTTGTGGTGCTGGAGAGTAGGCCAACAGATAACCCAACAGCCAACAGCAATTTATATATCCTGGCAGGGCATGAGAACAGTTACTAAGAACAGCGCATGGCAGGCAGCCCATCGTGACAAGAGAACACTTCTGCTGCAGCGGCATTCATGGCTGGCTGAAATTGCACAAAAGCTGCAGTAACCCCACTTCAGTTACTTTATAATTTATTGTGGCATGAGAGGAAGATGAGAATTGTTTGTGGTATGGACACATAAGCATTACGATACCACAGAAGTGCTTAATTTACTGTTATGTAATCTTTGTACATAGGCAGTATTTTTCAGTGAAACTTCTTGCGGAAGACCTACGCTGACTTTCTGTAGATAGCAGTCCTCCTGTTGAGTACAAGTGTCTTACCTGTACAGATGTAAAAGTCACTGAGGATGCAAAAACAAACCTGGGGTACTATTTTAAGGAATTCACATGTGTTTATTATGAAGTGGGATTCTAGCAACAAATCTAGTACATTTAACAACACTATTGTATTTTATGTAATTTACTAATACAAATAAATCTTAACTTGTAGAAATTGTAACCAAGGCTGTAATCAGATTACAATCTTGTTTTAATTTCGATGCAACACACTGGTGTTCATGTTTGCACAATGTATTGAGATGTGATGTATTTAGTCACAAAGGTAAGCTGTGACTTTGTGGATATGATTTGGGCTTCAAAGTTCCTTTTTTTGGTTTTTTTTTTTTTGTTTACTTGGGTAGTTTTATTTGTGAAACAGAACAGTTAAACACCTGTATTTTTATATTTAATTAAAACTCTCCTTACAATTACTTCTCTATGCTTGAAAACAATACTTTCTGGATGGGTGTCAGTCCCAGACTAGTGGTACCTGGCTGTAACACTGCAATAGGTGTTTGAATTACTAGTGTATACAGTGATAAAAATTAGTATTGCTGTTCGTCTTTATAAATAGTTTCATATCACAATGAAAAGAAGCAACATTCCACATTGTGGAAATGGCTCGAAGACGTTGCCATTTTTACTTTTTTTTGGCCTTATAACCATTTTCTCACTCTTCTTGATTTAGGATGTTAACACACGGCCAAAATAATTTAGTTACTACCTCATTGCAACAATATAATGGTTACTACGCATCACAGGAACTTAGTTTTGATCAGAAGTATTTTTGATTGCTGTTTTCCAATGCAGTATGTAAATGCCAAGTTTTAGGAAAATGCACACATTGGACTTCTTTTTTTTGTACATGTTCTTTATATTTTATTGTGATAATATACACTAAAACCAATCTAAATTTAAAGTGATTTATGGCCTGCATTATTGTTGTGATTGGTAATGCTTTGAAATATGTTCCCTAGTGTATATAATGTAAAATAAACTTTTTTTTAAACATGTTGTACAATTAGATTATCACCTGTAGTAATTTTTGACATCAGACTAAACTGGAGCATACCGAGTTTTGAATTCTACTAAATGTGCCAAACACAGAAGTTGGGAATTTCTGAATGTGTGAATGGTCAGACTGCTGCAGCTCAACTCAATTTAGCTACCATGTGAGAGTAGACATCAATACTCTTACGGCCTTTAGGCAATGGATATATGTATTTGAGATGAGCCTTTCCAAATTCCAGCTTGTTTGATTTCTTTTCTCCAGCACCTGCTTTTCCACCTCTGTTGATGGCAAAGCTGAAAAGCATGGCTTTTTTTTTTTTTTCTGCCGGTGCCCCTCAAGCTTGCTGCTTTTGCTGGTCCTGTCTTGTCTGCTCCCTTGCCTCACATCTGCCCTGGGGAAGAGGTGGCAATGCAAGCCCCACAGCTGAGAGGCTGAATTCTCAAAAAAGGCAAGAACGTGTGTTTCACTTGTGCTGCTGCCCAAGGGGGATCCTCATTCTGCCCCCTGTGGACTCTTCCTCACTTTGACATGCACAAAGTAGCTAAATTTTAACCAAGTACAGCTGTAGTGCTGCCTACAGGTCCTTGGATGGACATCTTCACACTGGAGATGTGCAAATCTGGATGTAGTAACTACACCGGCCTGTGCTTCGCCTGCTTCTGCTCTCTGACATGGGTGGGGTGCAAAGCCTGTGGCCTGGAACATCAGCTGCTACATGAACAGCATTCTCTTGCTCCCAGTTGTGCTTTGCCCTTCAGTGTATTCATGGGCTTTCTCTCATCCCACCATACAGGCTGGTCTGTTTGCCCCAAGTAGTGAAGCAACAGCTCCTCAAGCCAGCCCTGGAGATAGATGCATCTTGTTCAGTTGCTTTCCAAGCAAAACTGCACCCTCCCATGTTGGCACATGAAATAAGTGTGATCCAGGTGGAGGCCAGTGAGGAAGCCAGACTGCCCTGTTACCACCAATAAACCCAGGATGCCCCCAGGCAGGGTACACTGGAAAAGCACTGAAGGCGAGGAGAAGGCGGCTATCAGCTGGTGCTGGTGGCTTCAGGAGGAGAGCTCAGGCCTTAGCACAAGTTTCAAGTGCCTGCAATATCACATTACCCAGGGCTGTTCTGTTTGTAGGGAAGAGATGTAGACCATTCACTGGTATTTAGGAGTCCTGGCACCTTCATCTCCCAAGGGAAGGGCCAGAGAGCAGAGCATGGGTAAAGTTTTACACCCAGCATTCCAGGTACTTGTAAGCAGCTGATGATTCTTCAAAAGACTGACTTTCCATCAGGCAGTGAGTGCAAGAACACTTCAGTCTACGAGATGCTGTGATGGTGTCCCCAAATGTGCAGGCAGGCTGCTAGACCAAGCAGATAGCTCTGAGATGTGAATCTTTGCAAGCTCAAAGCAGAAGTCTTACTCCTTCAGACAGCAGCATCTGTCTGGAAGAAAAATGCCTGAAGTGGAGCTGCAGGGTGAAAACAGCTTTTTCTGAGAGGTTCCATCCGCTACCTGCTACAGTGCTGCTCAGTATCTCAAGAACATCTCCTGTCCTCAGAGTACTTCATAAACTAAGGAAGTGAGCCTCACTCCATATATATCATTCCTAACAGGAATCTGTGGGACCAGCTTCGGGACAAAGGGCTGTCTTGGAGAGCGAAGACTTGGCAATCTCTGTGCATACTTTGCTATCCTCCCAGCTGGGGAGCTGGTCCTAAACCTTTCTTCCACTGACCGGCAAAAGCTTTCCATAGATCTGTCTCCCTCCCTGTGCTCCCCAAAAGCACTATTTCCTGTTCTGGTCCTCAGGCTTCTCCAGCCTCTTGACTTGCAAAGCACAGCACAGTGATTTGCTTTTCATCTCCAGCACTGTTCTCCCCCTGCCATGCCCTGCAGACCACCACAGACTTTGTCCCCTTTAAACTACTGGGCTTTATTTGCATTCTGGCTTTGCTTGTTCTGGCCTTTTTTTCCAAGAACCAAGCTTAACTTTCACCCATGAGGCTGTTCTTGTGTTGTGTGAAGGGGGTGCTTATTTATCCCTGATCTTGGTCCCCATGTGAGATGACAGTGTCTTTCAAACAGGGAGTGACAGAGCACTTCAGGGAGAGTTAATGCCACCTCCCCACTTCCAGCTTTGAGCAGTTGTCACAGGCAGATGCTGTCTCCTTCTGCTCCAGGTCACCCTGGCAGGAGAGGCTGGTGAGAAGCTGGCAGTGAAATCACCCATGGTCTACGGGGAGCAAAGCCCCGGTGACGTTATTATCAGCGTCCCTGCAGCTGCACTAGCTAGGAGATGGGTTAAGTGGCTCTGCCTGCCCCAGCAGAGCTCCACTGCGGTTTGACATGGATCCAAAGCCCTCTTTCTTCCCCAGACCTCAGCAGGGCAGTGTGGGGCACCCCCACTCCCCGACTGCTGGACCTTCCCGGGGCGCGCACGGCCAGTAGCCCGACCTGTGTGGCTGAAAGCTCTCAACGCCTCCCCAGCGCCCCGACCCCTCCCTTGGCCCTACCCAACGGCCTCGGCTGGGCCCCGCTCTCACAGAGTCGGTCGGCAGGCAA
>JAAGNO010023814.1:0-16840 GCA_033439905.1 Ceryle rudis
TTTTTTAATTTTTTTTTTTTTTAATTTTATTTTTTTGAGTGAAGGCTCATCTTCCCCTTTTATTTATGCAACACTTCCAGTGGGCAGACAGGCTGGAAGAAACTACTGCCTCATCACGGGGGTCTCTCACCAAGATCCATGGTGTGGCTAAGAGGAATTCTGCATGTTTTGCCTTTGCAAAAGGACAGAGAGGAGGAGCCACACGTGAAGGGAGAAGGCAGAGATCGGTAGGACACCCTGGGGCAGGGAGAAGCTCCCCAGCTTGTGTAACTTGCCAGGGTAGAGAATTGCTCTGACAAGTTACGCAGGCTTCTACAGCAGCTATGAATTTGATCCTATAAAACAAGTATCAACAACTTAATCACATGCCTGGGTCACGTGGCAGTGAGGGCAACACACAGTAGCAAATTTTGCTTTTTCTTTTTTTTTGGTTTTGTTTAGTTTTTAATGTAAAGTGGGAGTGAGGAGTGAAACTTGGGTGGGGCTTTCTACTGCTCACTGGGAGGAAAAATAACATCTTTGCAACAGCTCCTGCCTTGTTTTTGCTCTCGTTCAAGAGCACGGGTCTCTCTGGGCTTTGCCAAGGCTGGTAATGCTGCAGTTTTTCCAGGACTCACAGACCCCAGGTTGTTCTGTGGCCCAGACCAGCTCTGACATTGTCTCATCAAGTCTCATTGAGCTGAGCTGGCGTGGTCTGAAGGCAGGAGCTTTGGCTCAGTGCCTGGCACAACCCTGAGCAGCAAGCAGCAGTGCTTGGCAAGGCTGTCTTTGGGAAAAAGATGAAGGTATCAGCAGTGGGAGGTGTCAAGATCATGGCCCAGGGAGGGACACTGGGAGGAAAGCTGTTCAGGGTAGCTGCGTGACCATGAACCTGAGTCATGCCAATGCAGGGTGCCTGTGCAACGGTGCAGACCTCTTAACGTCACTGCAGCTGGGAGCACAGACTTGGTGAGGTGGCACAAAGCTGACAGGGCTCCCATCAACACTTACCTCTTCCCAGAGGTGGTATGAAGGTGATCCTGACTGGTGCATGTACCCTGCAGGCCTCCCTGGAGAGGGAGATCTCACCAGCAGCTCTGTCAAAACCAGATGACTAACTGCCTAGTCAGATTTTACTGGTCACAGTTGGTTATTTTTTTCCAAAGGCACATGTCAAAATCATCTTGTCTGAAAGTGTCTCAAAACGAAACAGCTTGTTTTAACTCACAGGAACCTATGTGTGTTATACTGTTCTGTCTCCACCTCTCCATTTTTTCTGTGCTGGCAGAGACACCAAATACTCAAATCAACCCCTAAACCACTTTTTTGTTTTGACAGTTTTCAGATGAAAATCCTCTCTTTTCTTTGTCCACTGCTCTCGTGCAGGATCTAGCTATAGATCTGCAGGTTTTACAGTGCTGTCCATTTTCAATAATCCTGTTCACATTAGACATAGATTATTGCAATGGCCGAAAATAACAGAAGGTCAGCAAACAGTCTACTTGCCTCTTCCATCACAGGGAGTGCAGCAAACCAGCCTTCCCAGACAGGAAGCAATCAAAGCTTTGCTGTCTTACACCATGAGGTCCTCATGTAGATGCAGCTTTTCCTGGCACATGAAAAATTTCCTGATGAATCTTGTGTGCCTATATGTAAAAGAGCATAATTGTGCATACCTGGAGCTAGAAGACCTGCATGGGGCCAGGGTCTTGCCTCCTCACACCCCAACCCACACAGCTCAGCCAGCAGCCAGCTGCAGGACACGCTTGGCTCAGATCTTTCCTTTTAACTCCTCTGGTAATATTAAAGCAGCACAGACTCTAATGCGGCAGCAGTGATGCTGCTATAAAAATACAGGAAGAGAAACTGGATTTAACAAGAGTATGACATCTTCATACTAGCATAACTGTTCGCACTGGTAGTCATACCAGCATCAATCTCCTTCTGAAAATGCAAACTATCTTCCCATCTGAAAGCCCTGTATGGGCATGGGCACTGTGGGGAGATAAGACCCCTACACTGCTCTGCAGGAACAGTTTGTGTCTTGCAAAGCATCCTTTTGGTTTAGAGGAACCAGAAACCTAAAGGAGAATATTTGTTTTCCTTTTAAAAATAGTTTGTTCTAAGGAATGCCTTTTTTCAACCACAAGAGGATACAAGATGGAAAGGATACAGGACCTAATAACCCACCTGGAAATACTTTGGGTGGAAAAGCAGTTCAGCGGGTTAGGGGATTGTGCCAAAGAATTATCAGACAGGCCTTGCTTGATGTGATTTGGGTTTGTGGGCAGCTTTTACAGCCCAGCAGGATTTCCCAAAGCTGAGGTGCTTTTAAGCTACCTGTGTATGTGCCTGGCCCTTATTGTAGCCCTGGCTGCTGGCCAAAGTGGATTCTGTTTGTGAGAGAGTGAACCAGTCAGGATCTTTATGACTTGGAAGAAGCTCAGTTCTTGCTCACTGAGGACTCTGGAGACACTAAATGGGACAAAAAAGGTAGAGAAATGTATCAGAATATGGAAGCAGGTAAGGAGATGGCATGATCCTGCAGATTTCAGCTAATTAGGACATGGTCTGCAGACTGTGGGACAACATGTGCGCAGAAGTAGGTGAACCTGGATGCAGGAGAATAAGAGGCGACCTGTAAGATCTGTTTGTATCTCCCACCCCAAGGTGATCACACATTATCATATCTTTAACCTAACCATGGAGTGGTGGATTACAATGGCTTCTCCACAGCTATGACTCTGCTCCTCATCCTTCATGGTCATGAGTGACCATATGGACTCAGGAGCAGCAGCACAGTGTTAAATTTATCATGAGAATATTCAGAAGTCTACAACAGAACCTCTGCTGCACTTTCTTGAAGAGGAGGGAAACAGTTCAATGACAAGGTAAAGATGGGGACACCCTCTGCACACCCACCTTCCCCCGGGCTGTAAGGGTAAAAAGGACTACTAAAGAAACTATCTGACCTCCCACAGAACTGGACAATTGAATTCTGACGTCCAAGTGCTACCCAAGGTAGCACTTCCAAATTAAAATTTATGGATTTTTTAGCAATCTTATTGAGGGGTGGAGGGTGTGCATTAAGGAGAAAAGAGGAAAGAAGGAAAGAAAATTAAGCTCCATGGAAAGCTGCCCTTCTTCATTGAATCAAAAATAGAACTTCTTGGAAGTTTACCAACGAGGCATTTTTGTGTGGAAAACACTAGCTCTGCAGATTGGGCACTGTCCAAGGAAAAATACACACCAGTTTTGGACAGGAATAGAGCTAGGGCTCTAGATGTGTTCACTCTGTAATACCCGCCAAACAGTCCCTGCTATGGCAGGACGTGAGACACTTGTAATGCCTGTTATTTTTCTGTAGCACATTATAGGTCTGGCTTTCAGTCTCTGGGCATCCACTGGGTTTTTAGGAGGTGTCAGTGAGTCCTGGAGAGCAGCTTGCCCATTACAGTCAATGGAGAACCAGTCAGCACACTTACTGGAGTCCTGGGAGCTTTTTATCCGAGTTTGACACCTACATTTGGCCAGATGACTTTGGCCTCACACTGCACTGCAGCGAGGGGACTGAAGGGAAGGGATGTGCGTGTTTTTTCAGGGGTGGTAACAGGACTCTTTTATTTAGGCTAAGTGTCTTTTTCTGAAGAATAAATCCATGTTTGGCATGAGGCAAGGCACAGAAGGAGCAGGAAACAAGCTGGGAAACTGGCCATCCCTGGGGCTGTGATGGGATTTGGCATTCGCTTGAATTTGGGGATTGCTAAATTGATATCCACAAAGGCTGGTGTTTCACACTAGATATTGCTGCTTGCCATGAGTTTTGGGGCAGTGGATGAAGATGGGAAACGGAAGCACAGTTTTTAGCTTGAGTGGCTTCCTCCTCCCACTGAAAAGCCCCAGACCTACCCTTGGTCTATATTTGATCTCATACATTCTAAGCAGAATTTTGAAGGTTTTTCTAGCCCTCTTCAAACTCTCCCTCTTCCTTCAATGCTTGCCATACAGTATTAGAGAACCTCCCTTTTCCATCTGCTTGTGTGCAAACACCTGCCCATGTGGTTCCTCTCACCTGTGTTTCACCTCGTACTGAATGCGATACTGCTCTCCGTGAATCAACTCCAACAAGGCATCAAGATGACCTGACTTTCACCTAGGGAAGGCACGGTACTGAAACTTCTATTTGGTTCTGCACCATAAGCAAACCCTTTATCCAGATGGATTTATGTTCCCTTGCTCCACCTTTCCCCAGTCGCATATCCTCGCTCTTGGAGACACACACTGTATGTACCCCCATCAAGCAGGGCCTTCCACCTGGGGCTGCACTGAGAATACCTGATCGTTTCACTTTCATTTGGAGGGAAAAGGCTGTGTTTGTATTCTCGCCTGGGGCGCAGCACAGCTCTTGAGCAGGACTAGTATTTCTGGTTTCTTCACAATACCGACTTTATCAGCCAAAAGAAAGCTGAACTCTTGAGTTTTTCCAGAGGGTCACAACAAGCTTGGCTAGAGCCTTGCACCAGTTGGCTGTGTGCTCTGAGTGGCTGGGGATGGGACTGTGCCGAAGAACATGGCCACTGGTGCAAGCAGTCTGTCTCACTCACACGTAGAGCATCTCATCCTCTTCCTTCTGTACTTTCACACTGCAGTTGCTCAGGATGCCAGGAATTGGACAAGATTCAGTAGAATCAATATATATATCTGTGTATGTACATGGGGAGGTATATATCTGTGTATGAAAGGTGGGCTAAACACAGTTACTGCTTTTAAATAGTATAAAGTAAACATTTTTGCTGGTAGTAACTTCCACAGGGTAAAGAGAAGGCACAGCAGAGCTGACCCCATATGGTGTCATCACTAACAGGGAGGGAGAACTGGCCCCAGTCATACACTTATCAGCTCAAAGCTGCATTCCCTGGTGGAAGTCAAGTGAAAGGTTATGTGCCAATTTGGCAGCCTGTCACTTAGCTAGGGATAAGCTCAACAAAGACTAACCCAGAAGCTAATAAGGAGACTGAGAATGTACTGAAATATGCCCTGAGAAGGGAGGAAGAGGGCACAAGAGGAGCCAAGGCCGTCCTTCTGTCCAAGTGTTGAAACATCCCAGCTTGCAGGGGCAGGGAGTCAAGTAATCTGTTCAGAAGCGCAGGCACCTCTCCTGCAGAGAGGGCAGGTGCTGCACTAGGTTGGGACTTTGCATGGCAAGAGGCTGAGTGCAAGGAAAAGGGTGGGAGGTTTCCAAGGAGCAGTACAACCCGTAGCTCTGAGAGGCTGGGTCTGGCGTGAAAGTGTGAGCAAACTGGGATTTCAGTTCCTCCAGAAAAGGTAGAACATAATGGCTGAGCAGAAAATTTAAAATTTAAGTTGTTTTTTTTATCAACTGAGAGAGCACTGAAAGGTGGTGACTGACCCTTAGGAATAAGGTAAGTGATCCAGAAAGGAGCTGTGACAAGCAAGTGGAGGTGCTGTTAATGTTTTCTTTCAAGGACTGGCACGTGCTCCCTTGTGTCTGGGTGTCTACAGCTCAGGGAGCTGATTCTCCTTTCTTTTTTAAGCTGGCAAATTATGCTGGTGTATGCAGACCTGTGTCAATGTTGTGGTAGTGGCAGAGGAGTTTTGGGAGAAATGGAGGGTTGGAAGAAGGTTTGTGAAGCATCCCCTGCATTTCTGAGGTGTGAAGATAAGCGAAAGTCAGATGGGAACAGGTGATAAGGTTTTGGGCACCCTGGGTGGTTAAAGGGTCTGGAGGACATCAATGCGGTTTTGAATGATTCTAGTCAGGTAAAGGCATTCCCAGATGTACAAGGATTTTGATGGCCTTGGCATTTGGCTGGAATTAGGGATTCTCTAATTCTCTCCTTCCCCACCTCTCCCGAGCCTTGCTTGATGCCATATCCTTTAACGCAGGATTTCTGTTCCAACCTACACAACCTTCCCAGTCCTTTTCTCCAGCAAGATCATTCTTTTTCCCTTTTCTCCTCCCCACATAGTGGTTCTTTCTGCCCTCCATGGGTTACTGGTACTACGCAAGGGACGGGGCATCTTCCCTTCAGCCGAGTGCAGTAGGCACAGATGAGCTACATCAGAAACATCCAATTTGGTCTCTCCAAACATAGAAAGTCTGCCATATCAGGAGGTGACTTTATGCCTCGAGCCAGCTCTGGGTGAAGGAAAGGGAGACCTGCTTTTGAGAGTTCTTGTTGGAGCTCCTCCTGTGGCTGCAAAGGCACAGTCATCGTTGGGGGAGCCAGTGTAGCTACTGAGTGCTCATGACAGCTGTGTGCAGAGGACCCTGAGGGTCAGGAGGCTGGGACAGGAGCTGTACAAAAGCTCTAGATAAGACCAGCAATAAGACCTTGTTCCTCCACAATCCCTGTCATCCAGGAACAAAAACTGAGAGTTTGATCATTTGAGGTGCAACGGTATGGGACAGTACAGGTCTGCTCCAAAGAGAGATGTCAAGTCTGGGACCTCATCTGGGATACACTGGACACCAGAGGCACATGCCTACAGTCGAGCTAATAGTGCCTGCGCTGTTACCTGCTGGTGGAAAGGGATGTTGCTGCCTGCCTGCCAGCCTTCCACCAGTGTGGGGATGTCCATACAAGGTGATCTTGCAACAACACAAGGCCAGAGATGACCAAGCAACCTGAGCTAGGTGTGAAGTAAGGCATCATAGGATAGTGGTGAGATGGTCTGACACATATGTATACAACCCCCTAAAGCCAGCAAACTCTATACCCAATGTATTTACTGTGTCTCAAAGGAAGATTATTTGCTAAAACCACTTTTTTTTTTTCCTTTTTAAAGGAAAAAGTGGTGGTCATCAAAAGATAGTGTAAGGCAAACAAACCAAATACAGTAAAGCCACTGTGTCAGGAAGTACAGAACAAACCCACACCCCATCAGAACTAACCCGCTTGGAGCTTTGCATCCAAAAATATCAGTCCATTTATTGCCCATTAAAAATTCCCTTTGTCTCTTCCCAGTTGTGGTACATGCTTGAGATGTTAAAGCTGGCATTGTCAGTCTTTAAAGTAATGCTTGAGATCTATTTACTCATTAACTTTCAAATGCAGGACACTTTCAAAACCTTTTCCTAAGGGCATCCCTGTGTTCTGTTTCAGAGAGTTGCTGTTGTTTTCCCACCTACCCCGAAGGGCTGTTTACGATACCATCTCTGCCTTTTAATCCTCTTTTCCTTTCATGTCTAACAAACAGTGTTAAACTGAACACAGGGGGAAAAGGCAGATCTCACACATTATAATCATCTGAGTTAACTGAAGAAATGCTTCCCAATTAGAGGTCTCATTTTGTAAATTAACGCTCAAGCAGCTTTTTCCTATGTATTTTCCAGATAAAACCTCTGCTCTTCCAAGCCCTCGGTTTGTATGGATAGTCACTTGGATACAGGGTTTCTAGAACTGATCGTGTGAGTCGATGTGCACCCTGCACAGTGAGTGAGTGAGGGTTTTTCTTAGGAGACTCTACACAGAATGATGTCTTGAGTTGTACACACAGGAAAGTGGGCAATATTGAGAGGCTGAACTATGACAGAAAATATTACATGTCAAAACTACCCACTGCTTCTGGTGCCTGGTGCTGTTTTTTTTTAAGGATGCCTTGATTTCTGTAGCTCTTTTTGCCCTATATCTGAGCACTTGAAGACTGTGCATATATTTATCTTCACAACTTTTCTGTGGGGCAGTGTGGGACTCCACATTATGCAGATCTGAGAACCAATCATTTGATGAGCACTGCTTTCAGCAGCAGTACCAACATAAGCATCCCCTGATTTCCCTTTCCGCTCTCCCACCACTCACTCACCCCTCAGCTGTGCCACTTTCAATGCTGTGTGGGAAACAAATCACAGAAGACATCCAGGTTAAAAATAGCTGAAAAAGAGAGAGAGAGAAAAATGAATTCCAGAACCTGGACTGACATCCTACGTGTATATCCAAAGCCAATACAACATAACCTTTTTAGCTCAGATTCTATCTGTCTGTCTGGCCCCATCAATAATTTTTACTTGATTTCACATAGGATAGAAAGATAGAGGTTTCAAAAGCTGCTGATTTCCTTTCTTAATTTTGTGCAAATTGATGGCTTGATGATGGATAAAGACCTTAATTAGAGAAATGCAGCCAGAAGCCAACTGGCTCGTGAGTGTGTCCATGCTGGCCAACCGTGTATCCATTAGCTGTTCAGCCAATATATACATACCTGACTGCTGCCCAGTGAGGAGTCTTAGAGCATACAAGGAGGGAAGCATCAGGCTTGTTGAAGCTATTTTATTTTAGGAAGAGCAGGAAGAAGGGAGTCAACTATGAAGCAAGGGTCACAGACCCACAGGAAACCAAGAGCCATTCGTTCCCCTACTCACAAAATAATTTGTTTCAAAACCCCCCCAAATTCTATAAAATAAGACCTCTTCTGTCAGTGAGCGTGTAAGTCAAGTGAATAGTTTCTCACCCAACTTGGGAGGAAGAGGAGAGCTCAGCATCAGATTCCTGTTCAGACTCCAGCAACCACTTCTGCTTTTAGCACTCTCAACACCAATGGAAAATGTGGATACTGATTTCATTCCCAGGCTCAAATGTCACTTAAAGCCCTTGTTTCTCCCAAATAACTCTTTTAAGTACTTGGTTCATCTCTGTTCCTACCTGCTTTTTTTTCTAATCTACAACAGCTTGCCAAAAGCCCTGCTCCATACTCTTCTTTCATATCCTTCATGCTTCCCCTCTGCTTGTTAACTGGCCTCAAACTTTGATACAGGGTGGTACACAAAATATTCAGCTTATTGTATCTGAAAACGATGAGTACTTTGGTGCAGACAAAAGTTGGCTCTTCCTGACCACCTCTTCTCAGTGGAATGAGACCTTGGTACTTTTGCTGACCTGCAGAGGGGACTGGCTGGGATGGGAGACACAGGGTGGAACAGGAGACATGAGACACCTATGTGCCATGGCTGTACTCCATGGACAGAAGTGGAAGGGTTTTTATGCTCCTGTGCTCATGTCTTCTCAGTAGCCCTCCCCAATAAGGCTCTCACCATCAGCTCTCCAGCACTTCAGGGTGTGCCGTCTGCTGTGCCCAGGAGATTGAGGACCAAGCACACAGTGTCTGGCTGCATGTCAGGGGTTCAAGCTGAGCTGTGGGACTGCTTGCTTTTCTTCTTGTATCAGACTCTCTCTGTGTCAGAACCAAACACTGTCTTTGGTAGAGAAAACTTTATTCAGAGCAAGTCTCTGATAGAAACTGGGGCTGTTCCTACCATTTGTGGATTTCTGTAGCCTTTGCTTTCCCCAGTAGTAGAAATTATCACTGCCATAGGTTTTGGGCAGATGGGGATTTTCCTGGTGCAGGAAATCCCTGTGTGGCAATAATCTGGTGTAACGGGCTCTGTGCCATCCCTGCTGCAGACACCCAGGAACATTACTGGGAGTTGCACCCAGTGTGATCTGTTTGCAGATACTCCAGCCTCACCACAGGAATGGAGCAAGGTGTGATGGGAAAGACCTGAGGTGGCTCCCAGGGGATCTGCCTGAGTTAATTCCCCTGACACTGCAAACCTCTGGGTCTGCTCCAGTCCATGCACTGGCATATATTTAGAGGTCAGCTCAGCTCAGTGTCTTCATAGACCCTCCTAGCACTGCTTTCACTTCCAGAACTGCTTTCTGTAGGTATTTTTTTTTTTTTTTTCCCAAATGGAAGAATATAGCCATTATGCAAAGGTGTCACTGGGAACCTGTAAAGGAGACCTAAAGCAGAAGCTAGGGCTGCCTTTCTGTGAAGGAGTGCCAGAAGGTCCCAGACCTTCTCCTCACCAGACACAGGAGCTTGGGAGATGCTTGTGAATCTTTACCAACATGGAGCAGCCCCATGCAGAGCAGAGCAGCCCTTACATTGTAAGTGATGTTAGGATCTGGCTTTATCCTCAGGCAACCACAGAATGTGAGGAAGTGGTGGCAGGGGAGGAATGATCAGAAAGCTGGCAGAAATTGTGTAATTGGTGTATCAAAGGCCCTTCTCCTCTCCTCCAGTCACATTTTAACAGTATCTTATTTTATTTTACGTGTCAGTAAACAACAAAATCATTACCGATAAAACTTGCCTTAAGCAAGAAGACACATGTGAACAATAAAGCACCAAGAGCCACATTTTCAGAAGTGCGTGTGCAGAAACGTCTATTGTACAATGTATAAGCAGCATGTGGTCTGGATGTGGCAAGCAGCAACGGGAGAGGAAAAGGGGAACAGATGGAACCTGTACGTGAGTGACAAGAGCGGACGTAGGCTCAGATGGAGTTTTGTAGTGTGCAGAGGCTGAGCTTTTGAAAAGCCTTAAATAATAACCACATTTGAAGGAGGACTGCATCAGCAGGGCATGCAGATAAATGCGCTGAATGGTGAAACTGCAGAGGACACAGCAGTGGAGACAGTGATGTATACAGAGCATATGAAAAGTTTGATCTGACACACTGGCCATGCGCACTATCAAAGGTGTGCACATTTTAGAAACATCAGCCTCCCTGAAACCTCAATGACTTAGCAGTAAAACATCAGGAAACGATAAGTCGGGGTCAGAAAGGTCTGAGAATTCCACACAGCTGAAATAAAGATTGAGCAAGAGGAATTAGCATCAAGAAATGAGATTCAGATGTTTAAAGATGATTGTCTGAACCAAGTTAATATAATGCACCATGCTTCACTTCAAAATATTTGGATCGTGCAGCTGGGAAGCCCTTCCCATGATTGTGAAATGCAGCAGCTTTCTGTATCTGCGAGGGCTGGGATAGATGCGTCTGCCTGGACATGAGCAGACTATAACTGATGAATTGAGATTACAGCTTTTACTGTCCCAGTCCAGTTTTACTAGTTGACTGGGCCACTAGCACAAAAAACAAGCCTGGCAGCAAGGCTGTACAAAGCTCCTACCTTCACATGTACTCTGGACTTGCCCTCTCTCTCCATCCATCTCCATGTGGAATGAAAACACTCTTTTCTGATAACAAAGCACTCTGACGATCAGCATCCCTTGTTCTCTTACTTCCAGCATATTCAAGTGAGCACCTATTCAGCTCTCCAGCCTTTCCAAAGGAAATTATCCTCTCTCCTTCCCTTCCACCAGGTCTGATGTTGGTGTTTACAGCTCTAGAAAATTATATTTACAACGCTGCAGCAGTGTGGGACAAGCAGATTTTCACTCCCCTTTGCACAATGCACAGAAGGAAGCCTTCCTCCCTGTTGATGCAGTTCAGCACCACAACCACTGGTGTGGCACACTGCAGGGCTGCACAACTTGCACATTTTCAGTGCTAAACTTTTTATTCCATCAAATCTCAGATGGGTTGATATCAGCTTACAGGTACACAATGTGCATATTGCATAAACTCCTAGCAAAGTAATCTGAGAGTTCGAAAAGTGCCCGTCTGAAAGCCACACCTTGTGGGACATAAGAATCCCACAGACGTGAAGGTTTTGCAGGCTGGCAACTCATTTGGTTCGTAGCATTGTTAAATTGTATTGCTGGTGGGAGTGGCTCTTTCCTGGGACAAGATAACACAATCAGCAGTCTTTGGGTGAGAAACTAATTAGCTAGAGATGGAGCATAGATTCTGTAACAATACTCCTCCATGCGCTATCTGCTCATGGTGACCAGTTCTTGATTAGGGTGACAGTGTACAGAGAAATGAGACAATGCAGATACTAAGCTCTCATACCATAGCTCTTTTCCCCTGTTCTATTCACATGTGTTTTCATGGCAGCTGGACATGCATAATGCCATTACAGGCCCAAACTCTCTCTGGCACATCCCTAGTGAAGCAAAAGACAAACCTGACAGTGCAATTTCTGTCATGAACAAAGCAGACCAGGGAGCATTCTCCCATCCATCAGCAAGTGGCACATCAGAGCTCGTAGATATGGCAACCTTCCCTCCCACTGCCATGCCTCAAACAAAAATGGGTGGCCAGCCTGGAGGAACAATGTCACAGGGAGGGCTCGGAGGCAAAGGGCAGAGCCATGCCAGGGGGTGCTCGAGCCTGGGCTTGAGCCTGTCCCCTCTCCTCAGGTGCACACAGTCAGGATAAAGTCACTTCTTTTACAGTATCTCCAGCACTTGCTTTTTTTTTTCAGAAGACTCCATGCAAAGTTCAGCATCTCCTGTCACTTGAAGCTGAAGTGCCTGGCCTGAGTTTTCCACCCATGGTATGGAAATTTGGTTGGGTTTGCTCTAGTTGATGATGGCTTGAAATTTCCATTTTCAGCTCCTTCCCATTTCCTTTTCAGATATGCATCATACAGACC
This sequence comes from Ceryle rudis, assembly GCA_033439905.1. Taxonomy (NCBI): domain Eukaryota; kingdom Metazoa; phylum Chordata; class Aves; order Coraciiformes; family Cerylidae; genus Ceryle; species Ceryle rudis. The sequence continues at coordinate 12,288 of JAAGNO010023814.1, forward strand.
CGGAGAGGCTGCACAAATTTATCAAAACAATGAGAAAAGAGGACATTCCTTACCAAAATAAAGCTTTTAATGTGCCTGGTCAACACTGAAGCAGCAGAGGCAAACCTGGGCAAGCACTCCCTGATGTCCTGTCAGGTACCTGTACCCAAAACATCCTGTGGATACAAACCTCGGTGCCAATGACTACCTGAAGTCCACGTCCACAGCTCCCATCTCTCCTGGGATGCCAAACTCAGATACAGCAAACTCAGACACCAGCATTTAGGGGCTGGGAAGCACACTGGGGCATTTTTTGATTTATGATTTGCAGCACTGCCACCGTCTCACAGGGAGATGGATCGTTTACTGCTGCAAGGAGCTGTGTGCGTGCTGGTGTGGCATATGTCCCCATATGTCCCTAGCAGGGGATGAGACCTCTACGAGAGATAACATGGATATATACCAAACGCATCCCTGATGTAAACGGGTCTACTGCTTCATATGTGGGCCATGTGAGAAGGCAGAGCTTGCTACCTCACAGCCCTGAGACCTCCTAGCCATATGGCACCTAACAGTGTCTGGGGACCTCCTAGCCATACAGTACCCAAGTGTACCTGGAAGAATGCTGGTGGAGCCTGTGTCACTGTCCCACCTTGCTGTAGCTAGGCATAAGAGCTTTAGTTGTCTCCAGTAGCTTGTCTCATCCCACTCCATTGGCACAGAGAGAAAGTGGTGCCAGCCACACTGCAGAAGAGCCGGAGATGAGATCTCTAAAACAAGGGAGGGATTTTAACCCCCCTTGTTTTCCCCTTTTTCCCACCATATTGCACATGACATTAAAATGACCAAAATTATCCAGTGATGTCCTTTATCAGCCATAGAAGAGCTCAAAATGGGCAAGTTCCCCGTGGAAATCACCTGATGAAACAGGCTTCTCTCAACACTTAGAAGAAGATCCCTGACCGGTTACTTCTCTCCCCAGCCTGTGATTCACTCCCCACTCAGCACTGGTTGACCTCATTTCAGGTGCCTTGGTATAAGCATCACATTCATATCTGCTCGTGTCCAGGAAGGCTCTGATGTGTGTTGGAACATCTCTGGCTTGTTACAAATAAAATTGTTCTTAATTTGGGTGGTTTTTGTTGCTTTTTTAAGGGGCTTCAGCAGGGTCCACCCAAACCACCAGAGTCACAACACAAAGAAATCAATAAACACTTTGGCATGGTGCTTCCTTTGCCTAAATTTGCATCAAGCTTGTTTACAGGGTCATATATAATATGTGCCTTGGCACCGCTCGCCTGAATGCTTGGAGTCAGCAGCTTCGATAAATTCTTGACGCAGCTTGCTGACACAGTTAAGAATGTCTCTTCCGCCTACTGCAGGAAGCTGGCCACTGTATCAAAGATCAAAGTTGCTCACACCAACTCAGGGAGATTATATACAAGCAGAAAGGAACTACAAATGCTTGTATTTGGATGCAGGGGTTTGCATCCACATATTGCTATTGGTCTCTAAATGTGACTGTAAACCGCTTGAATTGATTCAGGAAAAAAAACCCAAACAAACCACGTTTGCAGAAGCACCACCCAGATTACTCACAGGCTAATCCTCCTGTGGCAGAGACAAGACACTCTGCTATCAAGATGTTTGATATGACTTTGAAAAGATGAGTTTATTAAAAATCATGTTAGAAACTTACTTAGAGAGTGTAATGATCTTAAGTGCCTGTGCTTTAAAAAGGCCAACAGAAGAGCACATAACCTGAAATGGGCACATAGCACAGGGAAGTAATTTCCCCCGTTACACACACACACAGCATCTGCAGAACAGGCAAATGTTTGTTGGGATCTGAAGCTCATTGAATAGTTAATTGTGCCACGGAAATAAAGTGAGAGACGGCATTTTATACATCGCAAAAAATCACAAAGGTAGACAGGACACAGCTAGGAAATACTGTTAAGAAACTCCTGGTTGGCTCTGGCAGCTTTGGTGAAAACTTAGCTGCTGCTGGAGCCCCACGTGCAGCTGCTGCAGGACTACCATGGGAGAAAAAAAGGCAGGGGAATGCAACCAAGAGTGTTCCACCCCCTCCCCCTCGTCTCTCCTCCACTCCACTACAGGATAGGAAATCTGAGAAAAGACAAATAAACTAGATTTCTAAATTGTTACAGTGGCTCTAGCAGGCTCTGGCACACAAACAGGATTCACGAGCATTTTGGGTTGATTTCCTTTCATTTCTGGTCTTTCTGCATCCCCACTCTGTTCTGGTTTACTATTCTCCAGCTCCCTGTACAAACAGGATCTTTCCTCAACAATGTTCTGCCACATCATCTTCCTTCCTTTGTATACAGGCTGATACTGCGTGTTACACACCACGCGGCTTCCTAAAGCACCTCATTTCTCAATGTTAGCAAAAAACAGGAACCAAAAGCAAAGCAGCAGTAAAACACTAAATTCTCGCCATCGTTTAAAATGGAACCCTTGAAAGTTTCTGACTCAAGATGACTTTTCAGTTAACGGTCTTTTTCTAGTTTAGTGCTTTGGGTGCTGCACTGCAGAGTATGTGCAAAGGAGGGACTCGTACTTTTAGCAGATTCAAACGAGGTCTGCAACACTGCCCTGTGCTTTTCCTCCCTTTGTTGTTGTTGTTGTTGTTTTTTCTTTTTCTGGTGTTGAAAAGTAAAGCCAGCTGAGCAAAGTGCACATTGCTTCACCGTTCACCTCTTTTCTCCTGTCCTGTAAGGCTTGCTGTCTGATTTTTTTGCTCCGAGGAGATGACATAGCACGTCTTGAGGGAGCAGAGAAAACCACAGGGCACACTGCACATTGCAGAAATGCTCTTGTTGTTCTGAGCCCTGAAGAAATGAGGAAGGAAGCTTGAGGCTGGTGGTTTGGCAGGTGTGGGGCCTTTTTTACACAGATATCTGTTTTAAGTGGTAGCTCTGGGCTTAGGGATGAGCAGGGAACTTGCGTCACCCCCCACCCCTTCTCTGTGTCACCACACAAGGGAATTTGGGATCCTGGAGGTGCCATGTCACCCACTTGCTCAAGCTCTGCTTCGGGACTCTGCTCTCTCGCATTTCTGGGGCAGGGCTGCAAAGTGAGATGATTCCTCCCTGCAAACTGGCAACTGGGTAACGCAGCTGCTCCTCCGCAGCCTGAGACAGAGGTGCTGCTGCTGCTGCACCAGCGTGCACAAAACCGATAAGGTCAGAGTACAGAACAGGTGAACAACACATACGCCAAGTTTGATGCAAAGACCTGATGAAAACAGTTTGGTTGCTGCCACGTACACCACATCACAATGAACTTTTCTAATCCCAACTAGATTGTTTCTAGCGGTCTGGGTAATGCTGACAGTGATCCCGTTACAGTTTTGAATGAACTGCTTCCTTTGGCAGGATGTTACAGCGCACTCTCTCCGCGAAGCCTTGCGCCATAGTTGAAGGAACACGGAGTAGTGCTTTGTGGTTAATTATCTGTGGAATAACATATCTGGGATCCCCCACCTTAGAATCAGTCTAGAATGAAACTGCAGTTTTTAGAGCTGGATCCAGCTCTGCTAAAACACATGTGTGGGGAGGAAAAAAGGGTTTGCATAATATCCTCTCCAGTGGGGATTCTCTGGGGCAAATTAAGTGTTGAGCCACATTGTTATTTTAAATTAGAATAAGTTCTTTCTCCTGTAGTTCACTGCTGACTTTAATGAACATTTAGCAATTTAATTATCTTTAAGACTGCTACTCCTCTGTTACAGATTGCTGAAATTGGTCAGTGAATTCAGAAGTTACTGGGGGAAGGGCAGATACACAGAAAAGCACAGCCTGAGACATATGCAGACAGCTGCCCATGCGATCACAGACCCTCATTTCCATAAGAAATCAAGCTGAAGCCATTTCAAGGTGAGAGACTGTGGTTAATCCCTCCCAGCACACTCATTAATACATCCCAAAATGTGTCTCCTTGTCCACCGACAAGGACAGTCAGCCAAGTACAGCCTTAGTCTGGGAAAGAGAGGAGCTACAGCAACTGAGATGAGCTTCACGGGGACTGCTGGGCATTACAGCTTCTTTGGAGGGTTTAAGCTGTGCTGACCTGCCTTCATTCAGAGCTGAGCAAGGTAGGCAACACAGCGGGACAACTCAGCTCCTGTCTTTGCTTTGTGCTGCAAAGGACAGAAGAAAATCTGCTGATGTCCACATCAGAATGGGCAAAATCCTGGCAAAATGAAGGGCCAGGCAGCATTTTGCCGCTCAAAACAGGGAAGACAGAATTTCTAACATGGCGCATCCTGCTGTCATGGTTTACATGGTCTCTAGAACCTACATGCCGTTTGTGTTGGTCACCTGTGAGAAACACCATTGCAGTGCTCACAGAAGTCTCATAAACTTTGGAGCTGGAGTCCAGAATAAACTTGTTCTGTTCTGAGGATTAAAAGCAAAACTCATAAAAGAAAGCCACACAAGGAAGCCTGATGTTCCAGCTTTGGTATCTCAATTTTCTTTTTTTTCTTTTCTTTTCTTTTCTTTTCTTTTCTTTTCTTTTCTTTTCTTTTCTTTTCTTTTCTTTTCTTT
>JAAGNO010023814.1:16940-37122 GCA_033439905.1 Ceryle rudis
AGACCAAGAAGAGTTTAACTTAGTTACACTAGGCAGGAGTACAGCTGCATCAGCTCCCCTATCTGTCAAATATCAACATGACAGCAAACAGAACCTTCCCAGTTCAGGTGGCAGGACAGCTTAACTGTGCTGGTACATGGTGAATAGATGCTTTGCTCTAGCATGGCCCTAAATTCTACCATTAACATGTGGTTATAGTCAGAGAACACATTCAGTAGGAAATGGCACCTTGTTATTTCCCAGATTATCTGCTCCCTATGGGGTAAATATTTTAAACATCATGCAGGGTTTTAGCAGCAACATTCCTATTAAAGTAAATGGGTTTTGAGTGAGGGTAGATCTGAGTGCACAGTGCTGGGGTGTTATACCTATAAATCTTCTGTGTCTTACACTCTCTGCTTTATTTGCTGACAAAAGACAAGTGTTTGCTGCCTTTGTAAGGTTCATAAAGCACAAAGGGAGGGTGTGTGCTCAGCATTGCTTCCTGTAGCACTGGCTGCAGCTACAGCGCAACAGCCCGAAGCAGGAAGGACTCGGAGGGATTCCTCAGCTCCTTGGCACGAGCTGCAGCCTCACCAACGGGAGGAATCTGGCTTTTGGCTACAAGGAATCCAATTCGCTCCTGCCCCGCAGTTACGCAGTGATAAAGTTACTTTTATAACAGCAACTACCTTTATCCAGGAAGTATTTTAGGCAACAGCTACCTTATAGGCCCTTTCAAGGCTATTGCTTAATACATGTAAGTAATTTTTCTGTAGTCTTTTGCTTGCCTCTATCCCATTGCAGCAGTTTTCCTGACAACGAAGGCTGGGAAAGGCCCTTTCCTTAGGATAGCTACCTTAAAACAAATAACTGGAGTTTGAAAAAAATACCCTGCTCTCCAGCAGGCTTCGTTTCATGGCTTAATATGATAAATGCAACCTACATGTGCACGATACATCAGGCAGCATTCTGTATTACTTCACTAGATGGCGTGTGGCCGTGCCTGGTAGGGGGGAAAGAAGGGAGAAGAATTAATTCAGTGTGCAGCTGGCTGTGCTGCAGTCCTGCTTCTGATGTGCCTTTAACAATGAGGATCGACGAGTTAATGTTTCAAGGGTGAGAACTGAATTCCCAGAATCAGCAATGGGATGTCCAGCTGAAAACAGCTTCATTTTCAGAAAGCTGAAACTTTTGCCTGAAGAATACCCTTAAATCAGCAGTGGGGCAAGACTGGTGGAAAAGAGATTTGTTAGACCAATCTATTTCCTAGGCAAAACATGCTTTCAGAAACACAAGTTCCTTAAATCTGAAACGAGCCTGAAGGGCTTATGTGTCTGCAAGGGTGTCTGCTTTCTACAACGTGGCCAGCTGGTCTAGTAAAAGACCTTATCTCTTCCTATAAATTCTGCGTTGCTCGTAGCTTGACATCATCGCTGCTGCAACACTGCTGAAACAACGTCCAAAATTTTGTGTCATTCTTCAAAAGGCAAGCCATAAGGTTAATTTGGTGTTCTCACTTTCCCTGGTGTAAACAGTGGCAGAGCTGCCCTCTTTTGTTCTTCTATTAACTGTTTATGCCTCCTGCTTTGGAGCAGAACAAGACCCAGCTCTGCCCCAAGGCACTTAACTCTCTTGGGATAGCATTAAATCACCCTGGGGGGGGGGAGTTTGAAGTGAACACGGAGTATGAATCTGCTCCTTTCTTGCTTGGGAAAATGGGCATTAACTCTTCAAGCTCTCAGACATAAATTGCAGAAGAACCTGTCTCCATTAAAGACGTTAATGGTTCCCTAGCACGCATCTCGACGGAAGCTGGCCATAGAGAGGTTTGGAGGGGTTGTGCTGGCAGTGAGTGTGCCATGCTGTGCCGTGCCGTGCTGTGCTGTGCCATGCCAGCTCCCTCAGCAGCTCTGAGGCGGAGTGAATGTTCACTTTCACAACTTGCCCAAGCTGACCTACAGCTGTGGGCTCCTGCCAAAAGGCAGCTCTCTCCCTTCTGCTGACACTTGTGCTCCTCTGGCTGTAGGGTCAGCGGCGCCAGGGGATGATTGGTCTCAGGACAATCCTCCCCTCCTGCTTTTTTTTTTCCCCTTTTGGTAGGGTTAATTTTCAATTGGCTCAGTTCACTGAACTGCCTGGCAGAGTGGCTGGGTGGATGCTGGGTCTGGCACAGGGAGATGGTGGGGGGGTGGTGAGATGAAATGTGTAAGACTGGCCTTTCTGACAACAGTGTGGACTCCAGCTGGCAGAAGGCAATGAGCCCACAGTGGGCTTCTGTGATACCCTGCAAACCTCCCAAGTGCTGTGGGGGTTCAGGGCAGGCAGCTGCTTTGGGATGGGACTCAAACATTCCTCTGCTCCTTTGAACAAAAGGGGTTTAACAACCATCTGTTGAAGAATGGTGCCACGAAGAAAACACATCTAATATACATGTATAAGTGAGGGGTTTTCCTGTGGTATTTAGGCCTAAGGTGTTTGCTATTTTACTATCCAGCTATGCACCCACCCTTGAAGTGTGTTCAGTGCAACACATGCACTAGATTTAACACCTGCCACACCACGGTTATAGCTAGAACAGCATCTTATACCCTGGCTATATCAGTGCCACACCATGGACAACACTCTTGCCAAGGAACAAAACAGTGACCAAAATCAAGTGGCTTTCCTTGCTCTTTAAGGCTGATAGCTGCTCCTGATGGGAGAGTGTATTTGTGGTAGCTGCCCGGCTTGGGGGAGGGCATCTGGTGAAGTACCAGTGCTGCAGCTGCATAGGGACCCGTGGAGAAAAGGACCTAGTGCACGCAACGTGATACAGGAAAATGGGGCAAACACTGGCAACCATCTGAAGAAGAGTCCCTCTTTCCTGAAGTGAGAGCTCATTTCTCCCCTGTGCATCAGGTTTGTGTGGCCACTGTAAGATGAAGCTACATGGTAAAACAAGTTCTGTCAGGGTTAACCCACAGTGGCCTCTCCACTAACCCTCCCCTGAAGCAGAGGAGGATTAGAGACAAGATGTTAATAGGAGAGGAAAATCAGGGTCACAGGGTGGCTTATAATCAGTTCCGTAGAAGAGGCAGGTTGCTGCCTAACTTTCTTATTATGTGTTTCCATGAAATGCACCTTCGCGTCTTTGGTAGCTCATTCAGCTACACGGCTTCCAAGTGCAGTTGTCTCAGCTAACTCATCTGGTTCCCATCCCCCCATGCCATTGCTCAAATTTAGTCAGCTGAAACATCTGGATGAACCCAGAAAAAGCTGCAACTGATGCCCTTACTCTATCTATTCCAAATAGACTATGCTTTGAAAACCACCATATATACAACACTTCTTTGCACCTAGCCATTGGTTTCCCCTCAGCCCACAACCCTGGTTTTGGGTCTCACTCTGCTTTCTTCCGCTTGGTCACTGTTGGGCTCCCAGAGTTTAAACCTACCTTACTGTCGGTATTATTTTGTTTGAATTACAAAATTGTTCATAAACTTCTCTCCCTCTAGTAAACTTACAGAAATGAGTAAAGATTCCATTAAGAAAGAACTGTTTGGGCTGTAGAGAAATGCTGCCAACTACTGTAACAGGAAAACATTACAGCTCCCTTTTGCCCCAAAAATAACATTTTCTTGCTGTGGGTCAACAGCTATTCCAGTTCTGCTGTGAGCAATAATCACAGCCCTCTCTTTCTCCAAAGGGAGTGGGCAGCCCTCCGTCCCAGAGAGAAGCTCATTTCTGCAAGCCATGTCCAGATGGCATCAGCTGTTGCCCAGGAGCATGGGAAGCAGAGGACAGGGAGACCAGCAGAGAGGAAGCTGAGGGGAACACTCCAAGGAAGTCACCACTGCAAGACCATCACATGACAGAAGGTAAAAAAAATGTTTCTCATCAGAATGGCACTCAAAGGACTTTGTCTGGCCTACCCTCTGCTTGGGAAGGGATCTTATTTGGTTTCTTCTCCCTCTAATCCATGTCCCGGAACCTGTAATTCTGAAAGCGAGTCTGTCCATGTAGATAGATGTCTGCAGAGAGGCAGATGGTGTCTGGGGATCCACAGATCTGGGCTGTGTTTCATGCGGTCCCATCTCATTTCTACAGCTTGAGGCAAGTCCCCTTGCCTCGGCCATCTCCTTGCTTAGGTTTATTCTATCAGCTGCTCAGGAATGTCACAGAGCCCTGGGACATTCAGAGCACCTAATGAACAACAGGTTCATTTTAGCTGGAGTTTCCAGCTACAAAATACTTGAACTGTAAAGCAAGAAAAGTAGTGCCATTTATCAAATACGGTTATACCATGAAGAGCAGATAAATAGATACCAGAATCAGAAATTAGTACTCCAGCTACAGTCTGGTTTTAGTTTGTGTGAGTTTTGCCCATAGGACCTCTTTCCTCCCCAAAATGCCCAGATCTTGATCTTCCTGAATTTACTGAAGTGTCATCCTCTAGTAATTTTAAAGCAGCTACTTGAGTTTCATTAGTATCGATCCACTTTGAGACAAACATCAGCTTCATTAGGCTTTGCTTCCTGCCCCACTGTTCATCAGCTAAGGACTGGCTGAGATAACACCTTTCCAGGTTAGAATAAAAAATCAGGATAAGTGAATCCAATCTCAGCTCTGGCACTGACAAGAGACGAATCCCTGCCCCTTTTGTTTTTCATTTTCCTATCTGTGTAATACCAATACCTCTTATGGCAGAGGCACGACTGCTACTTCGCTTTGTAGAACACTTTGTCCAAGCACATCTCAACAAAAGAACAAAGTGCTATTGGTGTTTCTCAAGTGGGTGACACATGTTTTAAACCAACCCATTCTGACTTGACACTTTGCATATCTGGTCCCCTAGAACTTCTCCACTATAAAATAAGCTGTGTTTTGGGTGAACTATTAATTAAATACACAAGTTTTTTTAAAAAATAAATTATTTTCAAAAGAGCCTGCTTGTTTTTAAATTGCTGCATGTTGCAGATTTGGGCTAATCTCCTGAGAGCACCAAATATATAGCCACAAGCAGAGTTCATGGAATACTCTCTGACCTTTCTATAGGTATGCATCACGTTCAGTGTGATATAGCCCAGACCCTTAGTGCCCCCAAAGGCTAAGAGGCTGTGTAAGGTCTTTTGTCAGAAAAACTACTCATAGATCATGACAACAGCATGAACGAGTGGGTTATATAACTGATGAGCTAGTCACATCTTGGTAGACATAAAAACATTTATTTTCTTGTCACCTAGCAATATGACAGTGGGTTATACCTGCTTCTTTCAAGTTTTGCTGCAAAATGTGCTTAGTCTGTGGATTTCTTCTAGCAACAAAGGGTGTACTGTAGAAGGGTTCTGGATTCCTACCATAAGGCTGCAGATTGCCACTGTAAGCATCAAAACTCATTTAAGGTATAGCCACCTCCCTTCATAGCCCAGGTTGTGCATTCCACTGAACCTGACCTCCGCCACACTCTTTGTCCTCTGCATCACTTCAGCAAAGCAGCAGATCTCCAGCGCAAAACGGGTTAACTGGTAAAGTCTGGGGCAGGTGTATCTGAGCAGGTCCTCAGCACCATCTCCTCTTCAGCATTCTGGGGTGCCATGCGATGTGCACTGCTCCTCATCACTGACACAGCAGTAGCCTGGGAAGCACCTCCACACTGATCCTGGGCATAGAGTCTGATTGCCCCTCTCCCACAGACATGACTGCATGTATTCTGAGGGTCTTTTGGATGTATAGAAAATGCATTATCGTGTTCCTAGTGGACACTGCTGAAGCAGGAAATGCCTTGACTATCTGGACTTGCGTGGTACAATACAAGAGCCACAGTCGTCTGCAGCACACTGAGACAAACGTATGCTCTGCTCATCCAGGAGCGCTCCACGTTGGCTGTGCACATTACAGCTCAGCCTCTCTGGGGAATGCTGTGTATGCTGTTACACTTACGCACCAGCCAGCGCTTTGCTTTCTGGTCTATGAATGCTGTATCCAGAACCTGGCTGCTGTGCTGGTATGCTTCGGAGAGGATAAAGCTGCTCGGTTCCCTGCTGTTTATTGTTTATCAGAGGTGCCTAATTTCTGACAGAGATGGGTTCTGTGCAATTTGGGAATAATGAAGAGGTGGATGAGCAGGATGGCTTTACAATATGTACAGCGCTGTGTGCAGGGCTCAACAAAGGCCTGCAGTACTGGGCAGCTTGCTGACGCTAGGCCCTTACACTGCCACATTAATGATAACAGCAACCAACTTTGTCTGCCTTGCAAATTGCAGTCTGAGAGCGCAGAAACCTCCAAACTAGCAAAAGAAAAACCAGACGGGAAGTCTGTGGCATTAAACACCTGAAAGGGCAGCTTTGGGACTATGAGAAGGAACTGAGCACATTCAGCACAGAACGGGTACTCCTCGGGACTATTTAAAAATCATTGACTAGCTTTTCCTACTAGTGTAGCTCTGTTGAAGTCCACAGAGACATCAAAAGTTTGTGCAGATGAAGTTTACTCAATTACAGAAGAGCAGAGCAACACTTTTCACTTTGATCAGTCGCCTGCCTTTGCCCCTTGGTGCAGGAATCCTTCATAGACCTTTTGAGGTTTCTTTTGTGATTTGATGGGCTTGACTCTGACAGATGAAATCATGAGTGGAGCTGTACGACTGAAGCAGGGTGGTAACAGCAAGTGCAGTTAGGATATGTGTGGTAGGGCTTATTTCATGCCAGAGCCATAACACACTGTGTGCTCCCTACCTGCAGCACAGCCCCAGGTACTCTGACTCTGGGACCCAGGTGGAGAACCCAGGTGACCTATCCCTCAGCTGCATTATACATGCAGAGCTCAGGACTGTGAACTGCACACTGCCGTGTGGATGCTTGAGATACGGACTGGGCTGCTATTACTTACCACAGCACACGAAGCATCCTAGCCCACACTACCTCTACATGCTTCTATCCCTCCACCAGCCTCCTCCTCTTCCATTTTGGGGTGTCCCCATCCCTCCGTCCACCTCTCATCCTCCATACCTGGCTGGAGTGATGTTGTGAACAGGGCTGTCAGCATAATGCTGAGGAACGGTGGCAAGAAATGGAAGAGGATTCAATAACGTAAAAACTCTGCACCCTCTGGCCCTCTCAGTACCGCTGGGATATTGCTAAACTGTGTTCAGCTCATTCATCTTCATCCTAGACACAGGGCGCATGAAGGCATAGCCTGAACACAGCAGAGAAACCCCTAGCGCAATGCTAGTTGTGGGGGTAGAGTTCATTGAGCAAACGCAGGTGTCCATTTGTGAGTTAGTCACCTTAGGACGCCATTTTAAGCCAGAGAGAAAGAGACACTTTTGGCATCCGTTAGAATTGTACAGTCAGTTGAGCTAAATTGTGCCTTGTAAGCTCCTGCTGCTCCCCGCTGACAATACAGGGAGTCAGGCATGGATAGCTCACAGGTAAATGTCTGTATGGCACACATCAAATGACAGGCGAGATAAATCCCATTGCATAGGGCTTCATTTTGACACAGGGTTCCTACACACTATGGGGCTGCTAGGAAGGGGCTTCGTAGAGTGCCTGGTGGGACACACTCTGGCACGTAACCACAGAGGCCAGGGAGCCGGAATCTGAGGAGGAGCAGAGAGATGCAGTGACAGACACAGCAAAAGCCTTTGGGAACGTGGCCGCTGAAGCAACCATGACTTCATTAGACTTGCTCAAGATGCCCTCTAGCCTAGACCTTTCACCTCATTTAACGGTTTCTTGGCCTCAATCCCTTATAATTCTGAAAAAAAAAAAAAAGGGAAAAAAAATCTCTTTTGACTCCTATTTTCAAGCCAGGGCTGTTTGATTAGGAGACTGCATTGAAGTCTGTGCTACTGATTGATTTCAGGTTTATTATAGTTTCCCCTTTGAAACATGCTACAGTAAAAAAAAAAAAAAAACTCTGTACACTTTGTCATTTTTCATGTAACCCCCTCCTCCTTTTTTTTTTTTCAATCTTAGCAAATGCTCAGTCTTTTCCACTTCAATAGCTTGAAATTCTCCCCTGGGAGCCCTAAGCTCTTTAAATATTTTTAGGTTGCCAGATTTCTTATGTTCTCTCTCCAGGAAGCCAATTTTGTTTCTAAGCTCTTGAGAGTAGTCCAGCTTCATCTTTTGCGCACTCACTGCATCACAATAAAGTGCTGCCTAATTGCTGCCTCAGCTGAGTCCCAAAGGTGCTGGAGTTTGTCTCTAGGCTACAGTTGTGGACAATAAACTCTTATCAGACTGGAGTTAAGCCTTTTTATTATTTAAATCTGAGTCATGTAAAATTAGTTTACTAGCAAGTAACCCTCAAAGATCTAGTATGGAAAGAAACTCCCACATATTGTTTTCCAACACGATGAGAGAATGATTCAGATATAAAGATTTGCTCATAATACAAGATGTAATAGAAAGACCAACATTTAATTCAGCCCAAAAGACATGAGAATGTTTCTGTGAGCCTAGGAGTTACTCTCAGACCTCATCTGTTTGGTATTCTTTAACTTCAAATTGAAACTGTCAGTATGAAAAACTATCCTTTTTCCTTTAGCTTATCCATAACCTGAAATACCTATGAAAGAGGAAAAGCATCTGTAGATAACAAATGCCAGATGAGCATAAGCTTTCTCATTTCAGCCTAGCACAACTGCCAGAGGATTCAGTGAGCATTTTGGTAGAAAATCATCAAGAATACACCAAGACTGGGTGGCTGCACCTCTATCAAGCTTGAGAAGACCTCTGCAGCAAGGGACAGAGTGACTATGGATAAATCCCTTTTCTCACCAGAACATATTCAGCCATCCTCAGTAGCAGAAGATGATATCCCTACACTGCATACACAGCCATTCTTTCCCTTCATGTTCCTTTTTTTGATCTGTATTTTAAAGTGCTTATATTTCTATGGCAAAACATGGCTTCTGATGATAGTGCAAACTCCATGGCCATTATAGTAGAAAGATTTATTGATCATTTTTTGAGACTGTAAGACAACACTTTGCTTTGGGTGCATTTGGTAGTGTGTGCCCAAATCCACATTCTTAATTGGGCCAAAATGAAGATGGAAGAGACAGACCTCTAGATTTTCTCAAAGTGGTTAGACCGGCCTTTAATTAAGAAAGCTCTGATATGATGGCAGAGACCCGACACAGTCTTTGCAGTGGTGTTGGCAGCACACTTGCAACCTGGAACACTCATGAGTGAGAACAGCACATGTCCACATCAAGGTAAGGCGATTCAAACGGCTCTTGGTACGTCTCCTTTCGTCAGCACAAGAGTGCGTGCAGAACAGGCAGATGGATCCATCTGCAGTAACTGCAAGAAGACTGTCAACCACACATCATACGCTCGCTGTGCAGAGCCCCCTCCTGTTGCTGGGGTCTCTTACTCCTCATTTAGCTTTGTCTTGATCACTTCTTGAGAACGTCATGGCAGACACAGCATGGACTGCAGGACCTTCATACTAATGGTGATGCATAAGAGAGGAAGGATGCACAGGTCTGAAGTTGATTTTGGCAGGCAGCAGTTAGAAAAGCTAGGATGCAATTTCAGCCGTATTCACATCAATGGGAATTTTGCCACTGATGTCAGTGGGATGAAGACTTCGCTCCACATGTCTGCCTGTAATCTGAGAACATGTATTCTGCAAGTCCTGGAGACTCAGTTAAAATGGGACCCCACAGAGTTCATCTTAGATTCATTGTTTGAAAAAAAAACCCAAAAACCTACGTGGACTCTTTGTGCTCTTTTTAGTTATCTGTAAAACAAGTAGGATAATGCTTTGAGTGCTAAACAATACAAGGTGTGCAGGAAGACATAATATCTTTTATTAGGCCGACTGAAATAGTTGGGGAAAAACAGACAAGCTTTCAGGCTTGTCTGAAATGCTTTGAGATGCTCTGATGAAAGGTGTTCGAGCTGTGCAAGGGATCATTAAATTACATTCTTCCTCTCTCTGGAAATCATTTAGTGATATTTCAAAGGAAGGATGCTGTACAGAAATAACTGATCTCTATTGCAAGTGCTGTCTGGAGCTAAATATCTTCCTTCCTCTCCCTTTACGAACTAATCTAAAGAAAAATATGTTTTAAATTAGCATGTTAAGAATAATTTTGTGGTACACTGTGTAGTCCTGCAAAATGTTCTGTGTTAAGGATAACTTATAAGATCCTTAAGCACATTTCAGTACACAGAAACAAAATGGCTGGATTTCTGTTCAATGCATTATGGAAATTATGAAGGTATCCCTGTAAAGAAATTAGAAAGCATGGAAGCTCTGGGAAAACCACAGTGAAAAAAAGGCAGATAATGAAGCAAAAACTACAGCACATTTGTAAACACTGCCTAACAAAGCTTCCAACCAGTTAGTGTCCATAAAGAGTGACAGAAACAACAAAGATTTAACCCCCTCCTCTCCCTGATGTGCCAGGAGGGACAGAACAATCTGGGAGTGCTCACTTGAAGTTAGCCAGGGGTGACAGACTAAAAGCATTATGGTATTCCAACCGTGAGTGCAGCAAGATATGTCAGTGCCATCAGGGAGTCAGTGGACCACTGAGGTTATTGGGGGCCATGAAGGGGTAGGTGAGGGAAGGTTTATCTGTATGTAAATTCTACCAGTATCACTTTACTAGTACTTTAGTTCGGTGTCAAGACAAAAATTATGTCAAAACCAGAGAAAACTGGAGAGCAGGGGAATCTTTAAATATGTAAAGCAGTAGTTGCAAAGAAGGATGAAATAAATTCTTTTTTGTGTCTTTTAGAACAAGAAGCAATGGGAATAAATTGTAGAAAAAGAGATTTATAGTAGGCCGCTAGACAGCTGTCCAGGATAAAGGAAAACTAAGCATTGGCACAGTCTGTCTAGAGAAATGGTGAAACTTTTATCACTGAAACATGTTAAAAACGGCTTAAATAAATATCATCAAAAGTTTCACTACTGATGATCATCCACTGAAGTGAAGAATAGACTTGGAGATTAATCTGAGCAAGGTTACGATGTGTGACCAGATTTTCCTGGATGTGTTCTCTTTTCCCCCCCCGGAAGATGTTGTTGAAGATTTTCTGTTTGTGTGAGAGTTTGAGATGCATTCCTCTGAAAATATTTGTCTAGGACTGCAGAGGCCATTTATCTTCTCAAGTGCCTTTTCCTCTCTGCTGATCATAGATGCAGTCACAGATGACTGGACTGGTGTGGACACCTACTTATTGAATCTGTAAAGTCAGATGAGACAATTATCATCCTTAATGACAAATTGTGTCCTTTCTAATATATTCCTAAATATAACAGTCAAATCTCCATTATTCATTCCAGCCATAATTACTTGCTCTGCACGTATGAGGTGGCACCCATAACACATAATCATAATGTTATTTATTGTCCTGCATTAGTAATTTTATCACATTATACTTAGATGCCATATGGTGTGATGAAGAATGTAATGAAGATTTCCTGTGCAGTGGATAGAAAGCTTCCAGACAACAATTAATATAATCTATTTCACTTTTGCATTCCATTCCTACTGAGAATATCACCGAAGTGCATGGTATCTTAAGACAGAAAATTTTATTTTTAGATCTAAGAGCCAAAGCTCTGCTGAGTTGCAGGTGAAGCTACTAACTAGGAATGTAAACAGCTTTATTTCAGCAGTGTGATTCTGATAATAAGGTATTAACCACTTCTGCTTTCAAAGTCTGTTTACAATTAATGTACATACTCTGCTGATCTATATGAACCTATGTGTTTATATTGTCCTCATCCCACCACAGGACTAAAACTGGGCACTTAAGACATGTCTACACTATCTCCTACTCTGAGGTCAAGGGAAGAATCCTGAGCACCAAAATGACCCCTCTGCTAAACTGCTAGCATTCTCCTTGGGGACCTGTTGAGGGACATCCCATGCATTCAAGACAAGGTAAGGGTCTTGGGTAGTTCACTCTCAGGATTCACCCCAAATGGCAATAAAGCCCAGAACATTCTATTTGTCTCCCTCTGACCCATCTTGTCTTTGAACGCTACTCCCATAGTCTCCACGCTCTGGAAAGTGGAGAGACACCACAAGGTGCACAAATGAGCTCCAGGGTGCAGGGCTACATGGTGTGGACAGAACAGTCTGTAGTAGCCCTAAGCACCTTGGGTGTGAATCAGTGTGCACCACTGAGCCTCAGGGTGGAAAACTGCTGCCTCTCTTACAGGGATACACAGTTTGGAACCACTTGCAAATAATGGTCCAGGGAGACTGCCTGTATCAGCCAGCACTTGCACTGAACAGTGGTGCTGGAGGATGCTTTTGCAATGTAGAAAGGTCACAAAGACTGCCTCTGCAGGAGGGGGACTTTTTTGGTATCGCAGCAAAACAGAAGCCCAGAATACAAATTGTAAAAGTGACCAGGAGAAACAATACAGGATCACCTTCTCTCTATTAAGAAAACTGTAGAATATTATTCTACTGTGCTTTTGGAACTATTTTTTTAATAACTTTATTCTTCTTTTGTAACCTGTAATTATGGAACCCCCATCTTATAGCTTCTTATGAACAAGTAGTCTCATCATACATGTATTTTTCCACTGTAAAAGGATGTAAAGAGTTAGGATTTTGTACTGGTTTTGGCTGGGATAGAGTTAATTTTCATTACAGCAGCTGTGTTTTGGATTTGTGCTGGAAGCAGTGCTGATAACACAGGGGTGTTTTGGTTACTGCTGAGCAGCGCTTGCACTGAGTCAAGGCCTTTTCTGCTCCTCACACCACCCCACCAGTGAGCAGGCTGGGGGTGCACAAGGAGTTGGGAGGGGACACAGCTGGGACAGCTGAACCCAACTGACCAAAGGGATATTCCAGACCATACGACATCATGGTCAGCAATAAAAGCTGGGGAAAGAAGGAAGAAGGGGACATGTCTGAAGTGATGGCATCTGTCTTCCCAGGTAACCATTACACGGCATGAAGCCCAGCTTTCCTGAAGATGGCTGAAGTGGTGAATGAATCCCCTGGTTTGCTTGTGCGTGCAGCTTTTGCTTTACCTCTTAAACTTCCCTCATCTCAGCCCACAAGTTTTTTTCATTTTTACCTTCCCCCCATCCTACTGCACAGGGAGTGAGCAAGCGGCTGTGTGGGGCCGAGCCGCTTGCTGGGGTTAAACCATGACAGCCTCATTTTGTAACCTCATTATACTTAAAAATGCACCGAGCATGAAAATTAAACGCAACACTTTCCATCTCCATTTTTTCTTTTATTTTAAGGTGATATGAAAAATGATTTGAATGAGGAAATGCACACAAGAAGACAACAGCATATACAGGTTTAGCTCCAGCTTAAGCATATAGAAATTTAGCTTCAGTTATGCTTCCTTGTGGATTTTAGCTTCTTCCTTACTTGATTCTTTAGGAATGTTTTTTCATTCTTACTTTCATGGAGAAGGACCAGAAAGAGGTGAGTACTTCATCTAAAAGAAGTGATTAGCCAGGTCGAGCTATGGAAGGTCACAGATAAATATAATTAAACAATCTCTTCTCAGGTTATTGAGAAGCCTACCCGATGAGTACTGAACTTTAAAAAGAGCACAAGAGGCCATGTAAAAATTAATAGCTATTAAAAACTATTAATAGTTCTCTCACCTCATCGTGGCCACTATTTCTAATACATGCTTGTTTTAAAAGACTACTGTTTTAAAACAGGATAGTTAATTCTATAACAACATGAGATATCTTAACTGCCAGAGACTGGAAAAATGTCCTAGAGGTGGTCACTAATGTCACCAAATCTCTCTGAACTGGAATGGCTTTTAACGATCAGGAAATGAAGTTTTAGTCTGTCCCACGTGGGGCTGAGTGTGAGCAGTTTGAGAGGTCAGTATGCAAGGCGACAACTTAGTTTGGTGTAGTCTGCATCTCTCTATGTACAAGGAGCAGCTGCGTAGCCTGCGGTGAGATTCAGCTGGCTAAATGCAGATATTTCATATCTAATATGAATATCTCATACAGTTCATATGAGGTACCATCTAAAAGGCCAGATTTTCCAGTGATTTTGCAAAGAATCTAAGGCAACTAGCTCGTGTGCAGATGTCTGCGCTGTAAACCACTCAAGTTAGGTAAATTGCATCCGGTGTGTCTCTTGAAACATTACCAGCTCTCAGTGGGCAACTTCTTAAGCTACTCAAACTTGTGCTAGCTCTATGTTAGTGGCCACTCTATGCTTTTGACTTATTTATGAAGTTTAGCATACCTTTTCATGGTATGTTTGTAAATCCTAGAAGTTATTTTGTTTAAATTATGAACATTTTTACACTGATAAGAGATATAAGGCTAGATTATCTCATTCTTACAGTGATGCAAACCATAATAAAACTAGTTATTTGAACAGAATCATGCTTAGATAGAAGACTCAATCTTCTTAACTTACATTCTGAAGCTGAATGTATCTTTTTCTTGGTGGCATACTTGGCAGGCAGGTCCCCGAGTTCAACAACTCATTTCTTTCTCTTGCTAAAGCCCATCACCTCCTCAGGCATGCAGGTTTATTTATAAGGTCATGCGATAAACCAGAACAGAGGCATGATCTAGGTTAAAAGTAGCACTTTCTTTCTCAGGGTTCCTTTTAACCCAGATGATTTCACCAAACTAGCTGACAGTGCCACCACATCAACAGCTGTACTAACGTAAGTGACAGAGTGATTCTGAAAAGCAGAGGGCAAGAACAAGTGTTGAGGGGTGGAGACCAGTTGAAGTCAGTTTTGTTGCCAAGGTAATGATGCAAAGAATAGCACAGAACAGCATTCAAAGTTGAAAAGGCTCCTCCAGATGATAATTCAGAGCAGAAGCCTGAGATAGTCTGAATTGCTCTCTAGCGAAACCTCTCTGTCCACTATGCAAGGCATCTAGGGAGACCAGCCTCCTAATTTAGACATCTTAAGTTAGGTGTTCAAGCATAGGCAGTGAATACTTTCCCCGAGAATATGAATGGGATGTTACCATAATTTAAAATATGTTTAGCCAAAATTGTGATACCAATGTCTGTTCTTTTATGAGATACTGTTCTTCGTGCCACTGACCTTCTACAGACACAATCATGTTTCTCATTTATTAGATAAATGAACAACATCAACAAAACACACATCATCCAATACAGTCCAAATTTTGAAGTTAAAAAAAGATTTCCAATTTTACTCTCAAAATATGAACCAGATTAAGTTGTTCGCATGGAAACCACTGAATGTTCCCTACAGTAATCGCATTAGGGGACCAGAAAGGGAAAAGAGATTCTTCACGATGTTCACCAGCATATCCTTATTTAACTTTCTTGCTCTCCTTACACATTTTTTTAAAGTTTTCAGTTAGGCACTTTCACTAAACTTTTATCTGTAATTACATCTTGCTTTACTTGCATTACTACATTGCTCCTGCCTACTCAGAACTTTTTACACTCTCAGTGACGGGGATTTAAGAAGTTACCAATAAATGACAGAAATTGTTCTTTGATGCAGATGCATGTCCTGTGGTGCGCTTACCTCCTGCCCTGCAGAATCTTGATACTTAGGACACATCAGAACGCAAATTGTCAGTGCATCTTTCTCCAGCATAATGACCTTCACACCATTGATCACAGAATTATTCAGAGGACTGTACGAGATACTCCTGGAAAGGATTAAAAATACTTTCAAGAATGCTCTTTAAATGTAGCTATCCTCTCTTCTGGGTGGATGTGTTTACAGGAGTGGACTGTTAAAGCCAATTCATCTTCTAATATCTCGTACTGTCAGAACTGGAATTAACATGCCTAAGAAATCAAAAATGCTGGGCAAGCCATTAATATGTCTTAAACTGTGCTTTGTTTATTCTAGTTGTTTGGGCATCTAAACAGCGTGCACAAAAAGCTGCCCAACAGCTCTCTTATTTAAAATTATTACTTTTAAGTCAGAGAAATATCTGGAGGGGAAGGTGAATAATATATACCAGCATGACTTAAAATTAATGGCTGTGCCTGAGTTAACAGGCTCAACTGATGTAACTGGTTCAGACTGTCAAAGCCTAGTATTCTCTGGGTTTGTATCCATTTCCACTTAGCCCTCATCACTTCAACAGAACAGCTGCCAGCTAAAAACTTTAACAGGTCTGCCTACCTTGTGCTCTGCAGGGGCACTAGCTCAGCCCATCTTTTCTACCATGCTACTATGAAACTAGAAGGAACTCTGTGCAAGTAAGACCTCCACCCTTTTTGAAATGTAGTTCAAATTAGCCAAGGATGTTCCAAATTACTGCAGTGAGAGAGACGGTGTGCAACTCCAAACGTGTCATGTTTAGCAAAACAGCCTAAAATTCACACCTTACCGTGAAAGAGTTATACTGCCAAATGTTTGTTTGGTTTGCTTTTTTTTTCTTGATTGTGTATCACAGGAGATATCCTCTCAGTTATCAACCCTAGCAGACAGATTAAGGGAACCTTGCTACGTGATACTGTCTGGAGGTCTGCCACAGGACTGAGATGACGTGAAGAAACTTTTCATTCCCTCTCCTGCTTTTCACTTAACAGTTGCTGACAAACAGCTCTCTGGGCCTAAGCTTACTTTCTCTGAGGTTTCTGTCCAAGTCTTTCTCTGTTTTGACTACTGTAAACTACTTTCTTATTTCTTCTTCTCAGAAGAGTAATGCTTCAATACATGCAAAATGCTTCTGCATGTTAAGTGTACACAGAAAAGAAACTCAACATCCTAGTTAATTCTTCTAATTTTTGTCCACAGACTCAAAGCAGCAAAACTGTTTTTCTCAACCTACAATGGACCTGTTTGAACCCATCTCAAATATCTGTCCTTGCTTCTACCTGTATTTTCCACTAATCTGGCACTGACTTGTTTCTCATCATTTTAACCAACGTAGTCATAACTGCCATGGCAGTTTTCTCTCTCTATGGCTCTAACAATGCAACACATCAGGTGGGACTCCTCTCATCTACCTTTAGGCATCTACAGTGCAAACACATTTATGCTGATCAGCTAAGTCTGCTATAAGCAGTGGAAAAAATTAAACACATTCAGGACACAGTCCACCTTGGTCAAAGCGGGAATTGTATCCCTGAAGCACCCCTCTCTCTCTCTCTCTCTCTCTCCCCCATGATAAAACTCAAGAGGAAAGCTAACTCAGAGGCAAAAGCCTACAAGACAGATGTCTACATGTGACCAAATACACTCATGTCCATTCCTGCTCTCACTTTCTGGTTTAACAGATACCTCATCTGAAAATCAAATGATTTCCCTTGAACTGTTCTGTATTAGATGTACCTTGTGTGAAAGTTGTTGACTAAATCCTTCTGTACTGCCATACCCACCACAATTTCTCAAGGTTCAGACTCTCAGGATCTTTCCTAGGAGTGAAACTGGTGGATGTGTCATGCTGATAAATATAATATCATAAAAACATGTAAGCAGAGCAATTACTGTATGCGTATGAAAATGATCAATGTGTGTGTCTACGGGTGCCTTTACTGAGTTGTGCATAACTTCCCTTGGAAGGTTAATGCCTGTGAATATGTAGCATGCACCTTCTTTTCCCTATTGTTTCCCTGTTGTTTTTCATCTTCCATTTTTACAGCATTTCTAATCGTAGCCTGTAAGACCTTCAGTAAAGAGTTATGTTTGCATGTGAGCATGAACCATTCTTATGAAGGCACAGTAATTCCTGTAGTCTAGTTAAAAATAACTGCAAGGGAAAGGGAAGACAAAAGCAAAGGGCAGTTCATAATTCATAGACATCTTGTGTGTTTTCAACCTTCTCCTCCAGAACTTTGTGTGTGGGAGGAGGTTATAAATGAAGCTCTCTGCTACTTTGTGCTAAAAGCCTGTGCCAGCTGCCTGAGTTAGACAGAGACTATAGAATTTATGTAATGATAACCAAATCAATTCAGAAACCAGTTTTGTTAAACTGACACAGACCCCTAAGAGTGGATAGCTTTAAACTTATCTCACAGTGTGTGCAATTACTCTAGCTGAAGAGACACTTCTGAACCAAATCAAATGTTCATGGCAAAAGAGTTACATTAATTTATATCAGCTCCTGATTGAACTGACTAGAATAAATCAGAGAGAGGGGGTACACAATCAGCTCTGCTGGCAGATTTGCAGATTGCTGGAAAGGGGCATAATAAGTCTCCGGGGTTTGGCTGTGAGAAATGGTCTCCTCCACCAATGCAGCTGAAGCCCACCTAACCACAGCTGCTGATATCCACCAACGTCATGTCTTATCCAGAACTGCTAAGTTTATAGCCTCTATCAAAACAAACAAACAAACAAACAAACCCCAAACAAACAAACAAACAAAAAGTAAGCCATGAAAATATACTCGTAGTAGAACAAGTTTCAGTGGCTTAAAGTGTCACGCCTCCTCACAGCAATTTCTCTTTGACTGAGATTACTGCCCCTCAGCAGAGTCAGTCCCAGCTGCTTCAATACAAGGCCCAGAAAATTAGCTTAAGCTGCTGATAAAGATGACTTTAATGTCATATTTTTATTTAAATGTATTAGAAACATCAGTGTTTTCCAATCCAGGGACTGCTTTGGAGGCAGGAACCTTCAGGAAGGAGGCAGAATAGATGGTCAGGGAAGCAGTATTTTTTGCATCACTCCATCCAGATTTACTGGAGTTTGACTGCGGCAATATGAAAGGATATGAAATTTCACACTCACTGCTACCATTCTTTTGACATATTAACAAGATTATGAGCTTCTGATTGTCTGACTGGACTAGATGACCTCCTGAGGACCCTTCCAACCTGACTTATCCTATGAACCTTACGTATACCTAGCATGCAGGCTAGGAACCTGGAGATGTGGTTCTTTTCTTGCTGACCCCAGTCACTTAGGAAATCTTGGGAAACTGTGTAGACCAATGCTTATCAAACTTTCCCTCCAAGAAGTCCAACTAGCGTGACACTGGTGTTTCTCTGGTGTTGAGCAACTACTTTTCAAAGGAAGATTGGAGGTAGTATGGGTACCCCATACCACGAGGAAGCTGCTCCACTCAACTCAAGCATTACTAGAAAAAGGGATTGGGGAAAAAAAAAAAAATCCCAAACCAAACAAATGAGAGATTATGACTAAATAACTAACCTTCTCTGTGTTACAATTTCCTAGCTGGGGGATAGCATCCTAAGAGAAAGCAGTTTATGTGTTGCCTAATGGGATAAGAAGTACATATAGTCTTGTGGGAAGGGAGATTATGGTGGTGCTGAAGCAGCCTGCTTGCGATCTGCTCTCCCCAGGAAGTGTTGGGCTCTGTAAGGTCTGCTCAGAATCTGTGCTTTTGGGTATGTGAAAAAACAGCAGGAATTGTTGTCATGGGCAGGCAAGTTTGAAGAAAACTGGAAAAAGGGGAAGCCAGAGTTGCAGCTGGTATGAATTCATCACGATTTTGGCTCCAGTTCTAAAATACTCACAAAGGCATAAGAATCTCCACATGATTTTGAGGGAAGCAAGATCTGTAGACATACGAGTGACACATTCACACATGCTGTATTAAGAGGCACTGAGCTTTTAGTTTCAATGCCTGCTCTTTCACTTGTGTCACTTAACATTTCTGAGAACCTTATTGTGAGATACAACCTCACGCTGCTACCTTAAGATAACTAGAGTTGACATTTTCCGGAGAAATGATGTGTCATTATTGGGAGCGATCACAAGATCATCATCGGTGGTGGGACACTCTCAGAGCTGTCACAAGGCAGGTCCGGCAGTAAGAAGTCACTGCAGTGGTGCAGCTGCATGCAGAAACAGAGCTCGGCTCCGCTGGGATCTCCTGCCTCAGCATCTCCTCCACCTGCCTGCGCCTGCAGCAGCTTTGCAGGGTCAGCTAGTTCAGAAACTTGATCTAGTTGAATACTGGTAATTTTCTGGAGGGTCCTAACTGGCTTTCCACCAGATCAGATCCCAGGCTTGCCTTGCCAGATGGCAGTGTAAGCGTTGCTGCCGTGTAAAAAACAAACAGGGAAGCATAGCCGTGATCGGAGAGGAAGGCAGGGCGGTCCCTTTTGGTGGCAATACAGACACGGGCTGGGGTTGCCTAAAGCGTGAAACGCTGCTCTTCGGAGGATCTGTAACCGCATCGCTCCCCTCGCAGGGCCCAGACTGTTCATAGCAACTCCGACGCGCCTTCAGAAGCGCTCGGCAACGTTCAACCTCAGCAGACAATACAAACTGGGGGGGGGGGGGGGGGGGGGGGGTTGGGGGGCGGG
>JAAGNO010023815.1:0-11041 GCA_033439905.1 Ceryle rudis
GTGGTGGCTCATCTCCAGCTTTTCACTTCCGAGCACCCCCAAGTGTTTTTCCACAGGCCTGCTCTCTAGCCTGTCCTCTCCCAGCCTGTACTGGTAGTGCTGGTGGCCCTGGCCCAGGGGCAGGACCCTGCCCTTGGCTCTGTTGAACCTCATGAGGTTCACCTGGGCCCAGCTCTCCAGCCTGTCCAGGTCCCTCTGGATGGCATCCCCTCCCTCTGGACATCAGCTGCACCCCCAGCTTGGTATCGTCAGCAAACTTGCTGAGGGTGCACTCAAATAAATATTTGAATGCTGCTGTAAGTCATTCATTCAGCATCCTCTCTGCAAATTCCACTTTGAGACCTTCCTGGCACAAAAGGAGCGGGAGTGGAAGCCTCTCTCTCTCTCCCTCCAGTCTGGCAGGCACCGCAGAGGCTCATCCTGCCGCAAGAGCCCATGGACCACCCTGCTGGGCCGCTCCCTCTCAGAGCCTCGCATCCACCCAGGCCCTCCCAGGGGCAGGAGTTTTGGCCCAGTGCACTACAAGCTGATTCAAGTGTCCACACTTACTCTTCATCCGTTATGGACTCGTGACAGGTATCGCAGACCCTCACTTCGAACTCGAACCCCATCAGTGGGATGGTGGAGCGCTTGGAGCTGCATTTGCCGCACACGGCTTTCCCGCACTTCCGGCAGTGATGCTGTAGGAGACAACGCACAGAAAGACGTCTTCAGCCACGAGCCCACATCACTGCTCAGCTCCCACTGGCTCTACTAGCTCACTCCAGCAAGACCCAGCAAACAGGAAAGTGACTTCCAAGGAAGATGAAGGAAAGCAGGCAAGGACTTCAGAATAAACGGGGTGAGGGGTGGAAATCTTACTCTTTTTTTTTTCTCCCCTCCTCCACTCTCTGAGGCAAGCAGCAGCTGACCATGAGTAGAGACACTGGGAACTGGTAGATAAAGTACCACCCAGACTAGGTGAACTCTACTTCTCTCCCACGCTCCAGAATGACCCAATATACCACCCAGGAAATCATCTCCACATCCACCACTTGTCATCTGTGGATGTAGCTGGTGGGTCAGGGCTTCTACACAGCATGGAAGGTGGGAAAAGGAAGTCCAAGGTGTCCTGTTTTTATTAGCACAGCTAGAAATGGGACGACAGGCCAAGAACTCCCTCTACACACCCATCTGTGTCCCAGCCAGCCGGGCAGGGCTGGGAGCTGTCATTGCCCCTGTCTCTGGGAGTCTCACTGTGGGGGTGTAGAGGATGACACCACCCCTCAGCCTCAGCAGCACATGACAGGCTGAAGATGTCTCCTGGTCAAGGCAGGACAGGACTACATTAGCACAGTGTCATTCTGGAGTCCCACCCCAGCCTCTAAGTATAAAAATCTACCACCCAATCATCTCAGTCAACTCCCTTGGCCATTTCCAGCCCCAGAAGCACAAGTGTTTCTGCGTTTTGATGTCCCCCACCCCACATCTTCTCCTGCAGTGGTTGCACGGGGCCGCCAGGCTGCCTCACTGCCCGCAGGAGAGACAGGCTCTGTGGTGCTGAGCGTTGAAGAGAAGATGGAGCTCAGCTCTTCCCCAGACACCTGGCTTCTCCAACCTCCACGAGAACATCCCTTTCAGCATTTTTACGCCCCTCTCCCCAAAGCCTGTGATCTGCAGCCCTCTGCTGCTGAGCAGGAAAATGCAGCAGCGTGTTCCAAGCAGACCACTGAGCCTTTTCCAACACAGCCTGAGCAGTTACAGATGTTTACAGATGTTTCTCAATGAAAACAGCTTTGGTTCCAGCACAGTCTCCAGAAAGCAGCTGCAAATTTCTTTCTATGACACACTGAACTAACAATAAGCAAAATCCCACGAGGGTAAAGCCATGGAAGGCCCCAAACCAATTTACACAGCCCAAGGCCTATCATATGTTTTGCTATTAGGACTGGCTGGGGAAAAAAACCCAACCCAAACCAAGCCAAAACAACCAAAACCAAAGCAAAACAAACAAACAAAATTACACACAAACCAAAAAAAAAAAAAACAAAAAAAAAGGAAAACAAAGTGTGTTCCTCTTGACCACAAAATGAAGCCTGATCAGCAGGGAGCCCACTGTCCCACTATTGAGCACTCAGTGGAAAAACAAAGTGCAAGTTCTCAAGGCTTTAGGGGAAAAAAGGTTATCACGATCTATTACAAGAAAAAAAGCACCTAATTGTACCACGTTAATACACAAAAGGATGAGTACAAACCTGCCTGAGGCCTATTTTCTTACTGTCCCACATTTGCTTGAAGTTCCAGAAGAAAGGCTGGTCACATTTTTGACAGGAGTCACTATCCAGCCACTCAGGGGTCTGCAACACACAGGCACAGAAGCACAGTGTTGAATACTTTGTGAGGAAGTGCTGTTAACAAACCACAGTTGTCTGATCAGAGCCGCTGGCTTCTCACGTGCTGCGATTTGAAATGCCAGGAAACAGCTGAGAATAAGAATTAGAAAATAATACAAGAGCCAGGCAAAGGTAAGGTTAGGCTGGTGGAGACCCTCAGCTCCCACGATTGCTTTGATCCCCAGCAATGGAGCAACTGACTGCTTCAGCTTCTTCTACCAGTTGGGTCTGAAGGCAGTTCATTCTGCAAATCCTTGTCTTTTCTCCCCACAACAGTGTTTCTGTTTAATGCCTATAGATTTAGAGGCGTATGCAACTAGTTTTCATCTCTTAAGCATCTAAACACTATAAATGAAGAAGACATTTTGCTTGT
Source organism: Ceryle rudis (assembly GCA_033439905.1). Taxonomy (NCBI): domain Eukaryota; kingdom Metazoa; phylum Chordata; class Aves; order Coraciiformes; family Cerylidae; genus Ceryle; species Ceryle rudis. Next base: position 2,746 of record JAAGNO010023815.1, read on the forward strand.
GACAAGTAATCTCTTTGTTAGTCAAACAGAAGCACAGCTTCTAGCATCTTTCAGATGTCGTCTTCTTACAGCTTTTTAAAAACAGAGATGAAAATAAAGAATCAAGGGCTAAAATGGCTTAGTTCACTCTAATGCAATCTCAGAGACGTGGGAAGATCTGATAGCATCCGAGCAGAGTCACACAGAGAAAATCCTTTAAAAAGGGGAAAAATATCAAAGCCAAAATGCAGCAGTTAAGTGCTCTAGGACCCCAAACCAAAGTTTGGTATTACAATCTCAAAGGTTGAAGTTTCAGGGGTGGTTTAGCACCACCAACGCCCTGTTGTGCCACTGATAACGTGAAGAAGCCCCCACAGCCATAGGCAGAGAAAGCAGCATGCCCATTAGCACCTGCTGCTTAGCCCTCATTTAGCTAATTATATTTCTCCTCTATTTGTTAAACCAGCCTTCTCACAGCAGTGCCTCCTGGTTTGCAACAAGCCACTCTTTACCATTACTGTAGCCTTTCCAAGGTGGCAAATAAACAAAAGGTTTTCATTTCTGGATGTTCGAGTTGCAGCAAAAAAGGAAACATCTGTTGGGAAGAAGGAAGCTGCTCTGCTTTCGTTTCACTTTGGGAGCTGAGGACATAATTGGCCATTAGATTAGCAATTAAAAAGAGCCAACTGGAATGCTAATTCACATTAAAAAAGGGAGCTTAGCTTCTGCCTATAGCAGTATTTGTATGGGGGTTTTTATTCTGATTTTCCACTTAGCTTTCCTCCTTGCTCCAGGGAGACACACACACACAACCCCAGGGAGACCAAAACCCTCGAGAACCAGTAAAGCTGGGGAAAACCCATACTGCCCAGACCAACCCCCCTGTGGGCACAGGGCAGAGGCTTGCCTCCCTCTTTCCGATCAGGTCTCGGAAGCTGCTGAGCAGAGGCTGCTCCTGCAGCACCAAAGAGAGTTTTTGTACCTGCTGATGTTTACTGGGACAAAAGGAATTGGGAGCACGTGGGTGAAATCTTACTGCCTGGATGGGCAAAGTCATTGCTTCCCCTGCTTCTACATGGTTACACCAGAGGGAAGCAAGACCGAGGAGCGGGTGAGATTGAAGCTTTAGTTGAATGCCTTTTTAGCAAGAACAGGAAAAAAAAAAGCCAACAAAAACTGGGTTGCAGGTTTCCAGAGATGTTTTGTTTTCTTAAAAGCCCTTAATAATTATCAATTCATCCGTTTACCTCTGAACTGATAATATTTCTCATGATGTGCTGAAAAACAAAGCAGAGCATGTCACAATTCCCTCCTTAGAGGATGTCTTTTGGAGAAGTAATGTGAAGGGTAAGAGTCATTTAGCAGCCTACTTAACATGTGTTTTCTGCCAGACAATTTCCCCTGTACCGTATTATCAAAGGCATGACATAATTGCTGTGTAACAATGACCAGAGCATGCCTCAAAACATTTTTTAAGCCTGGAATGGTCTTGCTCAGGTCAAAAGTTGCACGCTGTAGAAAGGCCCCTTCTTCCCAAGACCGGTTCAGACCAAATGGACAAGAACAAAGTCTCTACCTCCTGCCTCTCAACATCCATATTCCAGACGACGATTCCCCCATCTGCACCACAGGAGATGAGCTGCCGAGTGTGGTGAGCATAGGAAAGAGACTGAACTTTATCACTGAAAAAGAAACAAAGACATTTACTAACGAACCATCTACGCAAGTAAGCGTAGAATATAGAATACAGCACAATAAACCACTCATCTGCCCACGTGTTTCTCTCCCTATGCATGACATCCATCAGATGCGAACCAGGCTTTGCTTTTGCCGATGCTGCCCAATGAGCAACCCTCTATTTCTGGTCCCAGCTGGACAGCAAAGACCTGTGCTGATAACTGTTGCTTGGGGACATGGCTTAGTGGTTTTGATAGGGCTGGGAATAAGGTTGGACTTGATGATCTTGAAGGTCTCTTCCAGCCAAAACTGTTCTGTGATTCTATAGCTGCTTTTGCTGCTCCTGAAGACGGCTGGTCTCAGCCTCATTGGAAGGCCTGAACAGCAGCTCTGGGCCTCTCCGCAGGCACTTCTGGATGTGCCAACTCAACCCTGGTAATGTGCCAACTCAACCCTGGTAATGTGACAACTCAAGCCTGGTAATGTGCCTTCTTGTCACAAAGTCAGTAACAACTTTGTTTACATAAAGCTATGTGACATCTAGGAGTGAAGCACCGAGGAACTACTGAAGATTTTCTTTTAGCACGAACAAGCACAGAGAGTTTCAAAAATAATACAGCAATCACTACATTATACCTAAGCCATCCCAAGGCAAGGTGGAAGATTTAGGTGCTTTCACTTCTTAAGTAAAAAGCAACATGAGAAAAATAATTTAGTTTAAACACCCAAAGCTGTGCTCATTACTTTGTGAAAGAAAGAAAACCTCATGTGAAAGAAAACCTCATCTTAAGCTACTTACAACCTGGGAAACAAAGACCACTCCACACTCTTATGGAAAAAACAAAGTTCTGAAAAGACAGTAACTGAGCACACAGCAACTGGAAATAACCCATGACATCTAGTTTTCTTTGCTACCACTACTGGTCTTGTCTACACAAAGGATTTCCATGCTAATGCATTTGCTTGTGCATGTGGCTGCTCCTCCGGAGACCTTTACGGGACGGTTGGGTAAAGCACAGCCTACCTTCCCAGCACCCACCCGCCAACACCAGTTGGCACTGTCAGGGGGAGTGTTTCTGAAGTCCCTTAGGATGAGGTCTCTACGCTGTACAGTGCCTGCCAACAGTTGTGCCACCGGTTGAGTTCCAGAGGCTAACTTTGTATTCAGAGAATTAATTTCCAGAGCAGTAAGTCAAGCACCACGGGGTGGGGATGGGGGGTACAAAGGTCATCTGGGAATTTCTGAAATCCCAGAGGTATCCAAATCTCTCAGCAGAGTACAGCATCACTTAAAAGAAACGTATGAATATGTAAGAGACTGTGAGACAAAAACCCCTGTGGGATTTTTTGCCTCTCCAGAGCTGAGCCTGGCACACAGGTCTCACGTATACGCACTCTCTATACTGAGACAAACGGTGCATGGCCAGTGTTAAAAGGCCAAGAGGTCACTGAACTAGAGGCATTCTGATCTCTACTCAATGCCCAACACAGCCTTGCTCTTCAAAGACTTCTTCAAAGAGGTCTGTACGTGCAAAGATGAAGTCCTCTTTGCACTGAGAAGATGGTGAAGGTCCCAGTGGGCAAAGCACGTTACTTGGAATTCAGGCTGTAGGTGAAGTGTCATGAAGAAAAGTTAGCGTGGAGGAAAAAGGGACTCCAAGCCTGATGCTCCCTCTAGGGGAAGAAAAGACCTTGACACCTAACAAGCGATCATTTCCCTGCCACTGTTCTCATCTGAGGACCCTTCTCTTTCCAGCAAAGGTGCAAGCTCTGGTAGAACACATTCAGGACTATGGATATTGTGCTTTCCTTCACCACCCTTTGCAGACTCTCAAAGCAGCCTGTGGGCACAGCGCTGAAAAACTTACTATAAGCAACTTATTCCAGCTGTACGTGGACCACAGGGAGTCACACGTACAACCTTGAGGCTTGTGAAGACTGTAACCTTTGGACTGTTTGTTTCCAGATGTGGCTTCTGCCTTTAGCTTTTCTCCCGTGAAAGTGGGAGGGAGGGCTTTGAACGTACTTATGTCCTTGCAGCTCGATGGCTGTTCCTTTTCTTCCTCCAATATCCCACATTATAATGGAATGATCAGAACTGCCCGAGAATAAAACTCGCTGTATTGGGTCCCAACAGAGAGCAGTGACACCACCTGAAACAGCAGATGTACACAACAGTCATTTCTTTACAGCAAGTGGAAGACGGGAATGTAGATAAAAATATATAAAGATAGAAAAGAAGAATATGGACAGCGATTAAAATGCAGGTCTCTTTAGCAAAGGCCATGCAGCCACTGCACTTGCCAGTTGAAAACTAGGGGCCTGGAAAACCCACTGAAGCCCCATCCTGCTCTTCTGTGGGCAGAGGGCTCCGCTGCCACGCGCATAAATGAATCCACTGAGCAGTAAAATGTGACAGAAGGATGGTCATGGTGCGACTCCCCAGCTTTTCATCTCCGTCATTCCCAGGACATTACAAAAGAGAAGCAAGCGTGGAATATTAGGAGCAACTTCACGGTAACCTAGCACAAGGACTGAACCACCTTGTGCTGCCTCATGATTGAGCTGTTCAATCAGAGAGAAGGGATATGGAGAGAAAATGCTGAGGAACTACCACCATTTCTTCCGTTAGATGGTGGGATCACATCCCAGGGTTGCTGCTTTTAAAGCATGCTGGAGCACGTGTCCCACCAGCGAAACAAGAAGTTAGCACCTCCAAGATGTTTCTATTCCACTTGGGCAAAAGTGTCTACTAATACAGGTCTTTCCTTGAGGAACATCCTTTTCCCTCCCAGAATTACAACTCATTCTAGTCTCACTCTGTTTGAATTAGCAGCCACTGATTGTGGCTACGTAAGTTTTCTCATCAGAAGTCTGATCCCTCTTGTGTTCACCATTAAGGAATAAACTTCCGTGAGCTGTATAGGGATGGTTTAAGGTTTATCTCCCTTCCATGCTATGCACTGACACGAGCCACCCTAACGTTTCACAGGGGAGTCAAACCACCATGACACCGAGCACAGATGAAGAACCAACTGGGTCTCCTCCCAAGGTCTTACCCGTGTGTCCCTTAAATGTCGTAACAAGGCTGCAGGACTCTTGCTCTAGTTTGAGTATGGTCACTTGCCCAGAATGATCACCAACAAACACATGTCGTGTTTCCACATCAAATCTGATGGATAAATGCTGAGGAAAATACGGTTTGCTTTCCTTTCATCACTTGTTAATTGGTTTAATTTTAACCTTGTGAATAGTGCTCCAGTCTCAAGGAGGTATTCAGCGTACCTCTAGGCATCAAGCTCATACCTGGTCATATTAATAGTGCGGTCTCCCCGAGTAAACTGAAAAGTGAGAAAAAATGAGACTATTCCAGAGGACATTTGTGGGTTTGTTATGAAACATCTTTGAATTGACGCTGAACCCTTCAATGTCAACAGAGGAGTCATCTTCCCCGGCTAACTTAGGTGGTAGAGTTGGATGGCGTTCGCTCTCCCGTTCCCTTCCCAAAATGGTATGAAATAACTGTCACTAGGTTTTGCTTGTACTGGGGTTGTGCCACAAGGTTTTGGTAGTTGGGGAGCTACATAGGTGGCTTAGAATCATAAAATGTGTTGGGTTGGAAGGGACCTCTAAAGGTCATCTGGTCCAACCCCCCTGCAATAAGCAGGGACATCTCCAGCTAGGTCAGGCTTCCATGAGAAGCTGCTAGAAGACAAATTCCTGCATCAGGCTTTCAAAAGTATTTACCGTTTAATTAGAACTTAAGTTCAGTCTTTATGCCATACAGACTGCCTGAATGACCAGATGATATAAAACAAGTCCATGTTCAGTCATTTTAAGCCAGTCCCACCTCCTATGACCTAGCAAAACACACATCATCTATACCATGTACACTATGGGGCACTAAAGAGGCTGTTTATGCTAACCCCTGGCTTCGGCCTACGGGCTGATACTTTTCCACTTCCCTTTTCATTTGCAATAAAGCTGAATTAATATTTCTTTTATTGTCAGGCAGCTGTGGCAGGTCTAGGGGAATAAACCACTCGAGTGCCATTTCTGGAGCCGTTTACTCTTTAGTTCATCCAAATTCCCAATATGTAGTGGGCTGTTCCAGACTGAAGGTCAAGTCCTTGTTATTTTATATTTAAAAAGTGTAATTTTTACCATATAGGGATGCTGGCTTCATCACCGACCTACTTTGCTACCGTTAATTCTTCGAAGAAAGCATGAGCTGCATGTTTAAATGAAGGCCCTGTCCATGTTTATTACAATAGCAGACCACAATAGGTTGCAGATCACCCATTGTTTTGCTCAAAAATGCTTAGACCTAAATATGCCACCACGCATTAAGGAGACAAAGCAAGGAGAACAGACAGGTTTGGGGTTTTTTTTCAATTGGCTTTAAATAACAGTTTCTTTCACAAAGCCCTGAACCTACAAAGGCGCAAAATTCAGAGGGTAACTAGAAAAATAAACTGAAAGGGCTGTTTGAGTGCCAAAAAAAAAAAAAAAGAGCAGAAATAAAATGGAGAGCTCAGCAAAGGATACTGCAGGCCACAGGCGCTCGCGCTGGTGCGGTACCCTCCCAGCCGCTGGCCGCTCTCCGAACAGTGCCACGTGAAGTGTTTGTCTTGTCCAGTGCTTAACACCCACTCCATCTCCAGGACAAACAGAACCATCATGACCCTGCTTTGATGAGCTGAAAATTAAGCAGAGAGACACGTAATCGCATTGCAGAACACGGGAGGGGTGGGGGGGTGTAAGACCGCTGCAAATACCAACCGCAACCAACTCCTCCACTCCCTGCTCACCCTTCCCTACAGCAGAAGCTGGTGTTTAATAATCGTGTTGACATGAGCTACCACACCAGCTTGTAAGGTCCCTGCTCTTCGTGTTCAGCGTTTGCATAAGAAAGGGCAGAAGCAAGACTTAATTCCTTCCATGCCTGCTGCAGCCATTTATCATCTACAGTAGCACAAGCTTCCTTACATCATTGTATCATCACCAACAAAGCTGCCATTGTGGAAAGGACTCCGGGCTCTACTTAAACCTCTTTTGAGCTGGTTTTATGACAGCAGTGGAGATGTCTACGCTGCTGCTCCTCCTGCTGTGAGCTCTGGAGAATCTGGGCTGCCAATTGTGGTACCCCAGCAGAATGCTGAGTTAGAGCACAGGCACAACCCTGCACCAAAGGAGTTTTAGTACTGCATGTAAACCAGCTAAAAAGAAAAATGGAATCAAATGAAATAGAAAAGGAAAAAAAAACAAACCAAAAAAACCCCAACATAAACCAAACAAAAAACACCAAAAAACCCAACCCAAAACAAACAAAAAAAACCCCCAACTAACCAAAAAACCAAACAACAAACCAACCAAACTAAAAAGATCACAGCTGGGCAAGATGAATAAAACCACCAAAGGAATGAATTTCTACTGCTACCTAAATAAAGCCAGCAAAAGCTTTTCATTAAAGAAAAGGAACCCAGCCTTGTACGGATGGGGTTTTCTATGAACGACCAGTGGGCTAGGGCGTGAATTGCTGACTGAGCCAACTCTTTAACAAAACAAAGGGCTGGAAAGACACGCAGGATTATTCCCAGCTGTAATTTAGCAGCCAATGCCATGCTCCTCAAACCACAGCCCTACTGGTCTATTACTGTTCTGAGACCCGGCAACACGTGTCGCACAAAGCACGTCTCTCATATTTTTTTGTGTGTGTGGAAAAGCTGAGAAATTGGAAAAATTAAATAACTTTGGATGCTTAAAAACCAGCTCAAAAACTGAAATGTGGAGAAATTCCTTGGAACAGTATGGGAAGGTTGCTGTCCTATACAAATACACAAGCACAGATGAGAGCTGTGTTCAAACCCTAGGAGGGGAACCAGTCGGAGTGAAGAATGAGAGGCTTGCACAAGCCGACATCTGCCTCTGATCCACACTGCTTTTTAGGCTCAGATTCCATGAGGGGAAAAAAAGAAGTCAATAGATGCATTGACTGTGAGTTGCTCTAACTGTGATTGGCAGCTGGACTAGTTTATATATCAGATTTGAATTGTGCCCATATGCTTTCACCCTCGCCCATAGGAGAGCTCAAGTTTTGGCACTCATCTCCATAGGCTTTTAAACTCCACATCTGTAATCGGGACAGAGGGATGGGGACCACCCAGGAGGAAGCCCTTTTAAACAGATCTTCTCTTCTCTCCACCCTTCAGATTTCTTCTCTGGGAAGAAATTCAGTGACCCCCTGGGTGACTTTACCTACCTGTTGGTGTCCCTGGGAGCATTGGCACTAGCTGGTGGAGCGGTGAGCTGCAGAAAGGGCCAGGATGGGATGTGTGCTGCCACAAGCACCTGATGGGCTTGTGTAAACGTGTGCACCAGCAGTGCCACAGACAGACCAATGCTATTCCACAGGATGGGCAAAGCTGGCTGAGAGCGAGCCAGCAGTGTAACGTGTATCAACAGGACAAGGGGCAATGGTTTTAAAGTAAAGAGGGGGAGATTTAGATTGGACATTAGGAAGAAGTTCTTTACCATGGAGGGTGGTGGAACAGTGAACAGGTTGCCCAGAGAGGTGGTGGAGGCCCCATCCCTGGAGACATTCCAGGCCAGGCTGGATGGGGCTCTGAGCAGCCTGACC
>JAAGNO010023816.1:0-12986 GCA_033439905.1 Ceryle rudis
GCAGTTAGTTAGAAGAACTGAGCTGAAAAGTAAAATCACTGAACAGAATTAGTTCTGTTCTCACTCAAACTAGGACAGTTGCCAAGTCAGTTTTCCAGTGTTTGGAAAAAATAATCTCCTGTATTTTCATAAAATAATTTTTCATAGACTTTGTATAAAATTACATTTTTTAAGGACATTGTAGAGAGGTAGGCACTGGTCTCCTCTCAGCTAGTGACAGGAGGGAATTGCCTCAACTGCACCAGGGGAGGTTTATACTGGACATTAGGAAAAACAAATTCACTGAAAAGGTTGTCAGGTACTAAAATAGGCTGCCTAAGGGGATCATAAAGTCACCATCCCTGGATGTATTTAAAAGTCATATAGATGTGGTGCTTGGGGATATGGCTTAGTGGTGGACTTGGTAGAACAGTGTTACTGGTTGGACTTGATGATATTAAGGTCTTTTCCAACCTTGATGATTCTATGATTATATGACTGTTCTGCATGAATCATTAAATCATTGAAATGCCTGTCAGAGTTCAAGGACTTCAAGGAGTGTCTGGATGATGTTCTTGGTCATATGATTTAGTTTTAATTGTTCTTGTGAGGAGCAGAGGGTTGGGCTTGATGATCCTTATGAATCCCTTCCAAACTGAGATATTCTGTGATTATATGAACTTTATGAAAATAGGCAGAAACTTTGACCTACAAATTTCCCAGTGTTCATACATCATTTTTTGAGGTCTGTTCTCTACAGTTCTTATATCCAGGTCTCTGTCATTCTTCCTTGTCACTCTTTTTCTTTCATGGTAGCTTCAAAATTGGGGACTAACATCAATTCCAAGAAAAAATAATTTCTTTATTTTTTAACTACAGGATGATCATATGGAGTTCCCTTTTACACTCTGAAAGTGTAACTGACTGGAATGACTCTTCATTTATAAGAGCTGAATTTCAGCCAAGAAGAATTGAGTAAATCTTTGATTCTGATTAGTGTACTTGTGATGATTCCTCTTGTGGTGAGAGCTGTCTGAACAGAGAGTCTTCATTCAGTCCCATTTAGTGATGATCACATTAAAATTTTCAGTAATACAGTGTACTTTGACTCTTTGGGCACTTACATTGCCTTTAAAAGATGTCATCAGTCACCCATGAAGCTTCCGCATTGAAAACACACATTCTCATTGATTATGCACTTTTTATGGCCTTTATAAGGAAATCTAAATAGCTTATGTGGCCAAAAGATACATGACTTTTGTACAAGGTGATAATGAGTTTCTCTAGGATTGACACAGCTGCGTTCAGGAGTTGGAAGGAATGTTTCCCACTTTCTATCCCTTAAGACTACTGTGTCTCTGGACACAGTGAAAAATTAATCAAAGCCTTAATAAACAATACACTCACCCCATCAGCAGATGGATGGGGGACATGTGAATGGCTCTACTAACAAGCAGGGATCTCCAGCTAAAATTCAAGGAGTAATACACAGCCTCCAAAAGGGTTTAAACAAACTTCTCTTTCCTGCATATCTGCCAGATTGAGGGGGGATGGGGGAAGTGGAAGGAAGAGGGGAACAGTAAAAGCAGATCTCAAAAGAATGATTTATGTTTCTGTTTTGAATTGATAGTCTTTATCCCTTCTTTCTCCTCAAAGACCATTAGAATAGGACATGGGAAAATTATTGATGATTTTTTATTTACTAGATGAACTACAGCTTCTTAAATTCACATTTAGCTCTCCAATACTTCATTCATAGATAATTATAGCTTAAAACTATTACTTTTAAGACTTGAAGTCTGTATGGATAAGTAGTAACAGGAATCACATGTGAGAACGTTGAGTGCTGTGGTTTGGTTTGGTACCATTCAGGTTTTCTTCAAGTTTGGTTCTTATCTTCCTTTTGCTTTTAATTTTTTTTTTTTTTTTTTTTTTTTTGCTTTCTAACTATGTTATATTGATAGTATCATTCATTACAGCAGGTCCTAAAAAATGGTAAATATTTATCGCTATGCAGAGTAGTAGCTAGTCATGCCTCAATAAGCCTGGCAAAGCAGGAACAAGTTTAACTAAAATAAAATAATGTGTAATGAGCAGAATCAGTGTGAGTAATGTGGCAAATGTCATAAAAAATCACCTCAGTTTGAGGAAAAGTGGACAGTTTTGAATACAAAAAAACCTAAATTACATTAGATGGATATAAGCAAAACAACCACTAAAGGGAAGTGGTGTAGATATCTAGCATGTAAAAAGGGTAAGTGGAGAGGGAGGCTGGGATGCTAAGAATATTAATCTTTTTCTTTATTAAAAATTGTGGTATTCTTGGTGCTTCTGACTATTTCATATTTGTGGCAGAGATGAAAGGAAGTAATTTTTCTGAATATTTGATCTGTTCTTCAGCTGCAGTAATCTCCCTGACCTTAGTGGTGCCAGAGCTTTGGAGCTGTCAGGTTCATTTTGAGTGAGGAGGCAGCTCAAAACATCGAGTCACAGCCCATGTCAAATGTTGAGCACCAGCACAAAACATTTATAAATCACTTCAGGACAAATAATTATGCAGACATTATTTGGCATACAATTATGAATAACAAACAAAACCAAGAAAATTGAAATTAAATCACAGGTTTGAAAAATTTACAAACGGAAAAAAAACCAAAACTTCTCAGACACTTTTTCCATTTTTAACTATACAACATGCCAATTTTACAATCTATAGAAATACAGTTTACATAAAACAAAAATTATTAGTTCATCCTCAAATACACCTCATATTTTCTTTTTCTGGTTTGGAAGTGTTATTTATCTGTAACATGGCAACATTTCGTTTCACAGCTATCTATTATGTAGTAATTTAAGACTGCAAATGAGGAGGGAATGGTCACTTTATTGCATGTGTTTGGGTGGAGAAATCAACTATGTTTGTACATGAGGTAAATGATTCAATTACATTAGCACCCAGAAGTACAGTGAGGATTTTATGTTACTTGTTGTTGGTTTTTTTTAATAGACCAACTGTTTTTCCATTATAGTCTTCTTTTCACAAACAGCCTTAGACATTCAACATGTAAACCTATTCAATATGACTACACATTTTGTTAATTTGGTCCTGTTAAACTTCTGTTTAAGATTTTTTAAAAATGTCCTGTATTTAAAGAGGAGGGCAATTCTTAGAGGCAAAAGTGGAATGTCTTTTCCCAAACCAATCTGGGGCCTAGATTTAATGAAGTTTTAACTGCCTAATCTGGGGACCAAACATGGGGACCAATACCACATCTCACAGAACTCCTGTCTATATCTATCATACCCTCACAGGCCACAGAATATACGAAGTATTTTGATCAGAAAGTCCCTACATCTCAGAAGGTTGGCACCTGCCTTCCATTTATGTCACATGGTCAACCAGAACTTAGGCATTTCACTCTCTTTTCCCAGTGAACACTAAGCAGTTTCAGACTATACCTACAATGCATTGACTTCCAAGGCAACTGCTGCTCAAAGACTGGGAACCAGTTGACTTGAGGGAGGTGGTGACTGGCTGACTTTGCATAATTCTTTTTTCCCTCCCCCTCTTCCCTTCACTTATTAAATGGTATATATCTTGACAGTTTTTTTCTTTTTTTTCACTTTTGCTTTTTCTAGTCTCTTCTCTGTTGCACCACAGAGAGGATGTGAGTGAGTGAATGGCTGTGTGGGCATTTAGCTGCTGGCTAGGGTCAACCCACAGCACTGTCCTAGCACAACAGCTGGTCCCAAAAATCAAGTCCATCCAGCTGCCTGGCATGTGCCCATGTGAATCTTAGATTAAGAGACCTCAAGGCTTGGTGGCTCAGACTTCATCCAGAGAAAACTCAGACCCCTGGTATTACTGAGTTCTGTACGGCAGAAGTTAGAGAGCAGTAAATTTGTTTAAATGAGCACCTATATTAAAGTTATATGTAACTTTAAGTTGGAGAAACAAGGAGACCGTTGTGTTACAGACAGATAAAACTGCTACTCCCCCGCTTCACCATGGTCAAGATGTCTTCATTGGTAAGTTTCTGCATTTTGTTTACTGACTTCAACTGGCTTTGTGCAGGTGCTAATGGGACACAGGCATATCTGTATTTCCGTCCTTATTCAAATTTAGGTCTTGCATTAACTGTCATAACATCTACCAGAATATTTGGAATTTGGTCTGCTTAGTGGTTCATTACACTATAATTGTCTTTTCCCCTTCTATTTGTAACTTCTCTACATCTGATGTACTTTGTAAGGAGACATATTTTCTAATTCCAGCTCTAACCTGCTCATTTGTATGTTGGACACCAGTCAGCCTCTGTAGAAATATATTCCTCCATGAGATTAACAAGGCTCAGGACTTTGAGGCTCTGAACTGCTATACTGATCCTCCTCCAACCTATATATTATGGTGCTTCTTTAGTGATTGAAAATTCCTACACTATCATTTTTTAAGCTTATTTACTTCATTTTATGACAATATAAAGAAAACATAACCTATACAGAGGTGGAATTCTAAAGGCCGGAAGACATTATGAACAGAATTTTCAGATTTACAACTTAATCTTTTCCATCAAAAGCAGAAATATGTTAAACCTTTCTATTACCTTCTCTCTAGTTATTAATACACATTTTGCAATTTGTGTCTTCTGAACAGTGGACAGATGTCACTTGAATCTAGTCTAAGCTTGTTTAACTAATTTCTGTCAGTCAGGAGGGCCCATTTCCTTCAGTTATGATGAGTAGTAAAGATAAGAATGCACCTTTCTAATTGATTTTGACATACAGACATCCTAAGACTTTTATCTCTTTCTGCTTGAGATTCTTTCAAGACACATTCTCCTAAGTTTTATGCAGCACCAAAAGAGCAACAAATGCACTTATTTGTCTTATTAACAATTTACAGTGTGACTGAAGAATAACTCTATTTTTTCTTAAACAAAGACTTTTTGTTTCTACACTTACCTTTACAGTTTAAGCTGAGCAAAATGTCTGGGAGATAAGTGGATGTATCCATTGCCTAGCAGTTATGGTATTCATGTAAACATGGAGGTCTCCTGCAACCAACTTCTGCTCCCACTGCTATTTATGGTTTTTGTGGGTCGTTGCTTTTCTTCAGTGACTATATCACTTAAAATACACAAGATAGTCTGAGGGAAGGGATCAGAGGTCTTCCTCTTCCATACTAAAACCCTTTAGGCTTAAAGAGTAACACTCACTAGTCTGCTTTCTGTCCTACTAAATCCTGAAGGTTTGTCTGAAGAGCTGTAAATAAAAGGCAACAGGTGGGGAACAGCCTTCCAACCACAACTGATATTATTTGGTGCTTTGTTTTTAATCTTAGCAAACAGATGTAGGTAAACCCTGCTCAGCTATGGTCTCCTACATGCCAGATGGGTGGTGCTTCAACCACTGTGCACATATGCTACTATGTAAAAGAAGGGGTCTCTGCTCTAAAAGCAATCTGTGGTGGTACCTGTCTGATGTAGAGATCCTAGGGCTATATGCAATGTGCACTTGCAGAACGCTGACAGGTGGACCCCTTCAGGCACTTATTGTGGAAGAGTGTCTGAAGTTCTACTTCAGATAAAATTTAGGTCATGGGAAAAAGCTGCTGAACTGCTCAGTCCTATTGAAAATCCAGTGCTGGAAGGAGAAGCAGATTTTCAAATCAAGGGCATACTGAATTTAGGCTTGCAATAATGGCAGAGTAAGGGATTTTTCAAAACTGGATTTTGGACATAGGCACTGAAATCCTTTCTTAGATCTCACCCTTGCTGTGCATGAAATACATGATTGAATTATGAAGGAATACATCCTTAATTTGAAAAATTTTGTTGGCTGATTGTTTTCTCAGCTATAAAAGGGCCAACTAATTAGAGACCTTGAGCTTTTTTAAAAAAAATTAAAGACACATGGAACTCACTGGTTTTGAGTAGGATCCTTTGATAATCTTGAACTTTTCTAATGATATTGGTATCTGAAAAGGGATGAAATTGAGACTGCAAGAAAGCAAATCTTAATTGAGCATGTTCCTTGCAAACACATATTTTTCCTGTGTGTTTTGCTACATTCATTATTTTTGTGTGCTTTGAACTTCCTTTTACAACATTCTTCTTTGTTAATAGATCTCTCTTTACAATAGTTTCCACCCCCAACATTTTTTTTTATCTAATTTCAAAAATTACATCTGCAAGCTTGTGTATATTGTTTGACTATATTTCCTACTGTGCTATTATTTTTTTAATCTTTTACATTAAAAATAAAAAGTTATTTTAAGCTACAGTTTAGCTATCAGTAATGAAACAAATAAGGAAACAAATTTTAGGACTATTTCTTGTGTAATTTATTCCTTTTCAGAATGTGTATAGTAAGATGCATCTTACCTGTATTATTGCATCCATACAGTCATGGGGTTTATTATTTTCTCCTGTCGAATTGAGGCATTATGAGCATCCTGATCTTACAAGGAGCTAAACACTCAGAGCTCCCAAGGAAACCAAGAGGAAATGCTCAACAACTCTCAGAAACAGCCCCTCCAATGTAAATGATCATATCTGCAAGAACTTAATGGCACTATATGAATTAATTCCAGTTTTCATAACTGCTGCTTTATTTATTTTAACTAAAAAAATATCTTTATCTGCAGTTCTTTAAGGCTCTTTCTGTGTAAAAGTAACTCACAAAAATGAATATACTTTGGATATTTTAGGGCCTTTGCTTTGTTTGTCCAAATGCTCTATCCTGATGTTTTGGATTTTTGTTGGTTTGTCATTATTCACATAATCTTGTACACAGTATTGGCTTCAGTTAAGTTACACATCTCTTATGCAGCTTTATCTTGAACTTAATGTTATTCTAGTCTGTCTCACTTTCCTAGAACATTAATATAACCTTAGTAAAAGAATAGTGTTTAGAACACATGCACACACAAGGAAGAAAAATTACTAACCAATTTAACAATTTACAGAATCACAGAATGGGAGGGGTTGGGTGGGACCTCTGGGGATCAACTAGTCCAACCCCCCTGCCAAAGCAGGTTTGTCTAGAAGAGCTTTCACAGGAACATTTCAAGGTTTTGAAAGTCTCTGGAGAAAGTGACTCCATGACCTCTCTGAGCAGCCTGTTCCAGTGCTTTGTCATCCTCACAGTAAATAAGCTTTTCCTTATGTTTAGGTGGAACTTCCTGTGTTCTAGTTTGTGTGCGTTGCTGTCACGGTTTAGGGTCAGGGCTGCCCCTTAGACCAGTGCTCTACTGACTGAGCTAGCTCCTTCTCCTACCATTGGGCACCACTGAAAAGACACTGGACCCCTTCTCCTGACACTCACCTTTTAGATGTTTATAAGCATTGAAAAGATTCCCTCTCAGTCTTCTCTTCTCCAGGCTAAACATTTCTCCTGAATTACCTGTGTATTCCTTGTATTCTGTTCCATGCTGTTCTATAATATTAGGAAAATATAAATCTTTGAAAAACCGTGTTATAATGTGTCATTTATATCCCTTTTAAGTATATAAAGACAGGCATGCATTTCAGGAAATCAAGGGACTGCCACATAATCTAGGTATTCGTTTGTGTGCATTTTATATGTATTTATATGCATACATGTTTGTGTGTGTGTACACAAATATATACATAGAGAGAGAAAGAGATACACCTGCATTACAAAACATGAAAGCACAATGCACTGGGTATTGCCATGTTGATATAGTAACGTGCACACATATTATATAGACACTGGACTGCTTCCAAATAATATTTGTCATGTTCCAGATGCTTGAAATGACAGTCTTTGTGTATAACATGTCTCCAGCACAATTCAGACCACCGTACTCTCATTTGCCCTCAAGTAGGCCTATTTAAAGTATAATTGACAGCCCTGGCAATTATTGTGAATAGCAGCTGTCTGCTGGTAAAAAAAGGCATATATATAATGAGAGAGAAAGGATCAAATGCAAGCAATAGGAAAAAAAACATAAAGAAAATATCTATATAAGGTATTTTAGACCAGATTTTATCATGGGAAGCCACAAGGCCTATTAGCTATTTCTAATTAGAGACTATCAAAAAATGAATGAAAGTACTCATCTATTTATGAAAAGCAGCTGGGTCTACCCTAAATATAAAACTGGCAAAAGTTTATTTGTTCTAAAATTGTTACAGCTTACAGCACTTCATTTATTTTCATTAACTTCGTTAGTTTTTTGTTGAAACCTTTGTTGTATCATGTACCGTCTGTGTCAGACAAAAACACCTTGCTTTGTTTTTCTCCTAAATAGCTACATAATTAGATGGATTATTTCATGTGTCTGTGTGTGTGTTTGCTGAAGAGAACAAGCCAGATAAATTAGCACTTAGCAGAACACACAATAGCACATAATATGCCCTTGTGTTTCATATAAAGCTTTATTTGTCATTCATGGCTGGTTGGCAAAACTGACTTTGCTTTTGAAAATGACAGGTGGTACTCTGGTGCTTTCTGTACGAAAAAAGAGAAACAACCTTCACCAAGACAGCATCTGTCAATAGCTCCTGTGATTTATTATTCAACCCTGGGCTTGTGTTTCCTTTAAAGTTTTGTTTCATTTGCATCTCTTAGTTCTGACATCATCAAGCCAGCTATGCCACAAGTTGCAATCAGTCCCAAGAAGACCTTCCTCTTTCCTCGAGGCCTGATTATAAGACAGGTGAAGTTCAGTATATTTCAATAAGCTCTGCATTCCATGTCAGGAATCAATAGCCCTCTCCTTTCTTTAGGGGTTATTAAATTGCAGCTGTAACATTAGCCTTCTTTATCTAATTGATTGTCTTTTCACAGGGCTAAGAAAATCAATAGCAGTCAATGGGACTGCCCTGTTTCTCCTTAATAGATGTTTTCTCCTAATTGGCTGCCTGGGTGGCTTCAGTGAGCTCAGTGTGTTTTCAGAAGTCCACAATATGTTGCAGCTCTTGTAAACTATTTTACCATGTGCAACAGTTATTGATTTTATAATGAAATTTAGAAAATTCAATAGCAATCAGGAATATAGATCAGGATTCCTAGGTACATTAAGGCAAAGGGCAAACTCAGTTTGCTACCACTCCAAACTGTGATCTGATTACATATATCCTTAAAGTATTATGTTCGTTTAAGACTTTCTACAAAGTCAGTTGATCAACTCTTCATAGTTTCATATTATGGAAAAAGCTTTAAAAAGTTTCAAGGTTTTTGACCATGATGTCCAAATTGCAGTATATTTTAAACAACAGATGAAAATAAGAATGTGTGACATTTTCAAAAGTGTGATGATCATTGAATTTTGTCCATCTTGACCTCCTGAAATATTCATTCAAATAAGATGCCTATTAGAAAATCAAGTTAGAGAGAAGGGGTGAGTTAGGTGGGGAGAAACACTCAGCGCTACCAAAATGATGTATTTAACCTTTGTTGAAAAGGTCAGCATGTCAAATGCCTTATTCTTAGAGTCCACTCAACACTTAGAAGCTCAGTTCTGCCTATAGAGAAGCTTTAAAGGTGGCTAAATCTCATGAGAATTTATTTAATGTCATTTTCCTCTACAGTATTGCTGCCCCAATTCTGTTCTATACCTTGATGGCATATCTTTACTCTGCCTGAGTGTCAGGCAGAACAGCAGCATCAGCAGCACATCAATCACAGTCTGCACAGATCAGCAGTCAGTGATGTAAATAGTAGATACTAAGATACAGCCTGCATTATATAAATTTGTTACTGATTTAAGATTTGTTCTGCATTAGGGCACTGCATCTGCAGTAAAGCTCTCCTTCAATTATATATCATAATAGAGTGACAGCAGCTCAAATTTCTCTGATAAAGACCTCAATATTTCTCCAGTGAGAGTAAAGAGATAGAAATACCTCATGGTCTATTATCAGCCTCTAAAAAATAAAATAAAATAAGAATTAAAAAAACCCCAAACACACACAAACAAACAAACAAAAAAACAACAACCAAACAAACAAACAAAAAAAAGAACCCCACCAGGTCTGATTCTATCATTTAAAGGACAGGAAAGGTTTCATGTATTTTAATTTCCTAACTAAAGGAAACGAAAAAAGAATAAATGAGAAGGAAAATTCTATGACATTTTAATGATAAATAGAATAAAAAGGTTTCTAATTTTCTATCCTGTGTGTCATCTTTGTTGCCGTTATTGTTGTTCTAATGAACAAAACAAACCCTTTCCTTGTTTCCCATCTTCAGTAGAGGGCTCTTCAGTGGACTTGGTCATCAAGACATGTCAAGTTTCTTTTTAAAATGAGCACAGGATTATTGTTTGTGTGAACACGATGAGATTTGTATGTGTAGAAGATGACTGCTTATATAATAAGGTATAGTAATGAAACAAGTTTATCACTATCTATGCACAAAACAGTAATCAAATAGAATGGCCTTAAAGGGAACTAACTTGACAAATACCAGACCTGTAAACATAGATTGTCAGCCTATTCTAAAATCACAGGGAAGGTTTACTTATTACCATGTATTTGTCACAAACATCATGAAAAACTGCAATTAGAAGTACTGAGTTCCTTATAAATTTTTGTATTTTGTATGAATGTATTAACATCATTAAAACCAAACAATATTTGTATATACTCCGTAATTTATATTCACCCCAATGCAAAACCATATGCACAGTTTAACACATTCCATAATCCTTGAGAAAACTGAAGCTAAACATGTATCCATATTAAATCTTATAACTGCCTGGCTCTATCATAAGAGGAATTTAAGAAAAACCAGGAATCTTCGAACTATTATCCCATGATAAAGCTTTAGCCAGAAAGAAAATATTTGTAAACATACGATAAAATGTCTTTGATTTTACTCCAGATTTATTCTATTCTGTACACAGTTTAACTAAATAATTGATAAACCATCTGTTTATAGAAAATAGATCCCTTATGCCTGCCACTGTCTTCTCTGCACTGCTAGTTCCTTCCTACCAAGTCATTACACAAGCTCTTTTGCAGACTTTGGGCCCATCCAAAGATTCAGGGCCCATCCTGAATTTTTTGGGCTAACCCAACTTGGCCACTCAACTAACTACATAGAGTGAAAAATTACTAGTGGAGGCATTGTTCCTTTGCATTCCTGTTATATTTGGATCATGTGAAATGAAGAAACTTGTGACCTGATGTTGTGAGATACTGGATAGATATTAAGACTTTTCATCCTCTTGCTGTAACAAGCCTGATAACCTGGCTAATGGCACAAAGAAGCGTAAACTTACCTAATTGTCTTGTGACTTTATGGACTAAAAGAAGAACCCCAGTTTATCAGAAGGACATGGTCATTCTCGGCATAACTTTCTGTGTTATTCTGGTGGAAATTTAATTTGAAAATTAGCAAAATGTTTTTGTGGCCTTTGATAGAATATGAGAATATAAGAGTGGCAGAGTGGCAAGAGAATAGTGCCATAAGCAAGTTTCTTCTTTTCTAAAATCCAGTATAGTTCCTGGGGGAAAAAAAAAAAATTAGTTCTCTATTCATTGTAAACCAAGTTATGCCTGTTGTTAATGATGTAAAAACAAGAACAACAAATAAGAATCAGATTTGTTCCCTGTTCAGCCCATGACATAATTGACAGTGTAGGCCAGAACTCATGTAGATTGTACATAATACTGAGCTGAGCAGCATTTTTAGCCAGTATGAATATGCAGAGTAATTACTCTTGCTTTATTAAGTTCATGCTGTATATTATCATGGTTTCAATCTCATCAGAGACTTTGAAGGATCACAAGTTAAAGACAGGTCCATTTCCTTTGGATCAATCTGTATTTTGGATTGCTATGGTATTTGAATATTTCATGTTTTATAGCTGCAGCTTTTTTGTTGTTTTTAAGACATGTTAAATCAATATCTGATATTGCTCTTGGAATGAATATTTTATTTTAATTAAATATACATTTCTTGTGATTTAAACAACTACCTTTAGATTTTCCTGAAATTCCTGAACTCCTGGTAAGACAGGTAGGAAATATCATAGAAATGGAAAGGAGAGACATGTAAAATTATTTCAGAAAGCTGTTTTTTATTCTACCAGTAGAGGGACACAACCAAACACTTTAGCAGATAGCCAAGAAGATGTATTATTTTGTCATAGTATCAGAAATAATTTCACAAATTTTTTGGCAATAATAAAAATAAATCTCTCTTACGTGTAAGGTAAATGTGAAGCATAGAGGCCAAGTACATTTCATTACTTATAACTTTCAGGAATTGTATTTGCAGTCTTACAGTTGGGGTATCATTTTCCCTTCAGTGAGACCAATTTGAATTTCAGCAGAAGTGTCCATTCATTAACAGTAGTGTTATGAGGAGAATGACTCTGCCACTGGCATTCCTGAAGTTTCTCAATATATATCTTTGTATTATTATGACAGAACAATAAGGTATTAAAAGAGTGAAACATGAAGATGTGAAGTTGCTATGTAAAATAATATCAATTTGTATGTGAAAGTGCGGGTTCCCTAGAACATTAAATGTATCCATTTAGTATTCTAGCACTGTGACTACACTTGACTTGGAAACTATTCTCTCTGCCAAATGGGTAAACTTATAACAGGTTACAAGATGAGACCTAAAATTAACATGATAACAATAACAGTGTTAACAACATTCTAATCTGAACAGATAAAATTCCTTTTTGTTGCAGCTCTATGAAAGAGAAGCCTTGGTTTAAGAAAAAATGTCATGTAGTATCTTGCAATATTAGAGGCGGCAGTAAGTGTGTTTCCTTGCTTGACTTGCACCTTTATGCATACTCTCCTGATAGAAATGGCTATTTCAGCAAGGTACCAGCGTATATAATTCTTGATAGTGTGCATTCATATGCACAAATTGTATAAATTATTTTCTTTTTGTAGACTTCTTAAAAGTGCTAATGGCATCAGAACAAGATATTATTGAAAAGATCTTTTTACTTGTTAGAAAAAATTACATTAAATAAAGCGGAAGAATGCTGTTGATTATTAATAAAGTGCAAA
>JAAGNO010023820.1:0-26866 GCA_033439905.1 Ceryle rudis
ACCTGACCGGCGCAGGATGTGGCTTTGCGGTGACGTCAGGCCCAGATGTTTCCCCGGGCCACGCCCCGCAGGGCTCCGGGCGAGTCCGAGGAGCGGTAGCGGGAAGCGCTTATTCTGCTGTCACAGGGCGATGGAAGGGCTGGGGCAACCGCATCGCTGGCGTGCCGCGGCCTCGAAAAAACGGCGTTAATCCTTTCTCCAAGCAACAAGCTGCTAGCGCCAGGATCCGTCTGCTCTTCTTGGTCTCTGCCGTTGGACTTCCAACGCTTTTTTTGATTTAGGGACGAGCTGGGTGTGATTGTCACAAAGTGTGGTTTTGATGGCTACTAAATCAGCCTCTCCGTCTACAGAGACATCCTAAGAAATAAGAGAGGGAGCAGTCCGCTTTCGTAATCTTCTGAAAAAGGGAAAGAGCAGCGTTGTGGGTTTGGTGTCGGTTTTGGTTTTTTCTGTTTGGATTTCTTTTTAAACTTAAAAAGAAAAATGGCAACAGCGGCGTACGTGGATCATTTTGCAGCGGAGTGCCTTGTTTCTATGTCCAGTCGTGCAATTATCCATAGTCCCAAAGGGGAGCCTGATCCCCAGCCTGATGCAGCAACACCTCCTACATCAAACGGAGAAGATAAGCGGGAAGTCAGAGAAACCGGGAAAGACAATGGATCATCATTACTTGTGGTAGCTAGCATTTTAGCAGACCTGAACCAGCACGTCCCAAACTCACCCGCTCTGAGGATGGAAAAAACAGAGACTTTTGATATCACAGAACAAATACATATTTCTATTGCTCCCAAGGAGTTTGGGGAAGAAAGTGTGTCTTCGGCTGGTAAGCGTGGAGGAGGAAGAGCAGCCACACCTACTAGCCTGGCTGCAGTAACTGAGCCAAGCCCCAGACAAAAGAACAAACGCACGAGAAGCTGGACTGACCCTGGATCGCCCCAGAAAAAGCACAAATGCCACTATGTGGGGTGTGAAAAAGTTTATGGCAAATCTTCCCATCTTAAAGCTCATCTAAGGACCCACACAGGTTAGTTACAATCCAGCCAGAGATTTATTTGTTACAGCTTGGTAATGAAAATGAATGTTGAAAAAAAAAAACCAAACCCCAAAAGCAAACAAACTTGTATTTGGCCACCATTATGATTTCACTTCTCAGAACTCAAGCTTGGGAAAACCAATCAACAACAACAAAATACCCCCTCTGGGAATAAACCCTTACTGGGCATAGATTCAAAGCTAACGTTGCCCATTTTTATTACTTAATGTCACAGGGAATAGCGTGTGGGTCGTCTGCGTGGATTGTACCAAGCTGTAATTTTTAGCTGCTATTCTTGTTCGGTGTGTCTTCTACTTCACTTTCCAATGCTTCTTACCCTTCCTCATATGCTTTTTTCCTACCCCATGGTCCCATCACTACCTTTATACCAGCTTATCACTTCCCATGCAAGCATCGTACCTTTGATACTTTAAAATTAAATGTTCTAGAGGCACCTGAATGACTGTGTGTCTGTTTCTTTCTTTAGCAGACACTTGTGTGAAAGCTAGAGTAGGCAGGAAAGCAGATGAGAGGCTGAACATGAGTCACAAGGAGACATTTATCGTTAAGTGTGGAGAGAGGGGAACATGAGCAGTCTCAAAGCAGCTTTTGGAAGCTAGGTAAAACCAGTCTCAAAGTAAAAAACATTTGAATGCAAACACTAAATTGATCTGATTAGCGCTCAGTGTTTACTTCTTGTTGAACACTTACCTGACCACTTTTCTGTTACTATTGTAACATATGAGAGGCACATAGAAAAAGCAGAAGTCCTGCAAGTGCTGTGAAAGTTACACACTGAAAGTGTGAGGAGGGCCATCTTGAAACAGACCCCACGAGTTGCCAGAATTTGTGCCTCTGCTGGGGAACAGGGTGGCTTCCAGTCAGACAGGGAGCACCAAAAATTGAGATGTGTCTCTGCTCATAGCACATATGGCAAGGCACCACACCGACTACAGTAGGCTTGTGCAAGCTGTTCCACTGAGTAATTTCAGATAACAAATTAGTTTACTAAGATCTATGGTCAGTTCCCTTAAAGAGCACTAAGAAAAAAGAACCTCAGAACTAAACATGACTTAATGACTCTTGGAACAATTTTAGCTCAGAGGTGGCAGCCTCACCCACAGCAGCCATAGCTCTTCAGGAAGGCAGCAGGAAAAGGCACGCTGAGGTAAACCAAGAGCGCTTCTAAATTGAGGGTACGTTTTGCTCTCCGTGGGAGAGCAAAAAGCCCCAAGTTCGAGCATATGGATGGACAATTCCCTGTGCCACGCAGCCAAAGGAACAGCATGTTCCTGGCAGCCCAGGCAGCCTGCCCTGCTTTGCACTGTGTAACTGCTTTTTGCCTCCTTGGGAGTTCTGCAGAAAAGGTGCCTCCACTTGGCTTGCAGGGAATTGTCTCCATTAATTTTCAGTTCTTTTGCTTTCGTATTTCTGGCACCTGCCATCGTCCTAAAAGGGAAAGATAAATTTAGCAATGTTTCTAGGCTCCCAAACCGCCTAGAGACCAAGAAGGGGAACTCCTGTCCCTGATAAAGGGGAGGGCTGGGCACGCCCGACGTGCGGGGAGAGCCGCGGGAGGCTGGGCTGGGGGGAGGTCGCTCCGCGCTGCCGGCTGAGCAGAGTCATTCGGGGACGCTGGGCTTGCCTCCAAGTTCTCGGCTTCTTTTTTTTTTTAACTCTTCATTTCCTGTATGTTTTCCAGGTCTGTAGGGCTTAAGTGGTTATCTCTGTAGCTAACGACGCAGAGAAGAGAGCGGGTGCGTGTCTGTGAGAGCTAGAGGAAAGGCAGGGAAGGGACTGGTTTTGCCGTGGGAGTGGCAGGACCCTCGGGGACTACAAGCTCCTTTGTTTTCTTGCGTCTCCAGTGTCTGTGCGGGAAGCTTTAAACAAAGCTGCCAAGTTTTTCTACTTTCTGACAACAGGTCTGTCTCTGTTTGGACTGAGTTTTAAACAGGCTTAAATACCTCTTATTGCTCTTGCAGAATGTTTTCTGTGGGTTCTTTTGTGTTGTGTTTTTTTTTGTTTGGTTTTTTTGTTTGTTTGTTTGTTTGTTTTTTAAAGAAATTGTGACAAGCTTGAAAATGCTTACATGACACAAGGAATTAAGCTAACAAGGGATGACTTCCAAGACTGGCAAATGTTTGTTATTACAAAACACATAATGGGTTTTACTGATTTAGAACAAGGAGTTTGGGTCTTCTCTGCATTCCAGTGGCCCTGACCACATCAGCCTGCCCCTCTGTCAAATGGATAGGGTGATTGCTACCCACCTCACCAAGCAGTGGCAAAACAAAAAGAGTACACAGGCAAGGTTCTTCCAACTGCTACCCCTGTAACTCTCAAACCTGTTTACTAAAAACAATCAAAAACTTTCTGCTATGCAGTGGAACTTCTTCCATATACTCTATGACTAGATGAGCTGGTATTTAGGGGTGAACTGAAGGCTAAGAATGGTACTGCAGGCTAGAAGATACTGATGATAGCGCTAGAGTTATCTGAATTGTACTGTCTATGACCTGCTTTAGAAACTTGCTTGTCCTTGTCTGCTAGCATTCTCAGAAACTATAGGCATTGCTCTTCATGCCTGGAGGAAGGATAGACTAGATCACTGAGGTTATGGTGTGGAAAAGAGATACAGAGCCTTCCAAGTACTATGGGGTCAAATCCAGCCCACATCAGTAGGGACTGAAAGCAGGTACTATTTTCCAGCTGTTTAGTACCCCATGTGAAATCCCTCTGATTATAGCCAGATGTCAGTGCTTAAATGTCCAAAGCAAAAAGACACAGTGCAGAAGATGCTAATTATCTTATTTAAAGCAGAAGAAACAAGATAGAACAGCCAAGGATTCAGCATCTGCCTTTTGTCCTAGGCCTTTGCTCCGAATACAGTGTTTTAGAATGAACATAACGTGCTACAGCAATTCCTAGTTTCTTGTGTTTGGTACACTCGTGGTTAAGCTATCTCAGTCTTATGAATACTCCATATTAATAAAGATGACAAACCCTTGAACCAGGCAGAAAGTATTAGTCACCAAAATCTTTGCTGTTCTCTCCACCAGCTTTCAAATGCTTCCCCTCCCCCTACATTTCTTTTCATGTTTATGCTTTCCACCCTACTCTCTCACTGGATGTCCTGGAGTTCAATGTGATCATCAGCCACAAAGCCCTTGAAGTTTTAATGTTTAACAGAAGGTTATATTTAGTGTCAGTGAGTAGATGTCAAGTCCAAATTATTTTCCACTGAGGTTCCTGTAGACCTCAGAAGCTGTGTTATGATCCATAGATGCAGCACCCTGTTTGACCCGAGCTATATTGATCCCACTGATAGAAAAATTTCCCTGGCACACCAGTTTTAAAATTCTTCTCCACTCTGGGAAAATACCTAAATGCAAGGGATTTTCAAGCAATCAGATAAACCATTTAGATGACAAACATCTCCTTCCTCTAACCAGGTTTTCAGCATGGGGTTACTTAGGAAGGCCTGGAAATTCTCTGGAGTCACTGGAAAAGAGTTTGTCTCTTCTGATACACCAGTGGGAAGAGAGAGACGGCGCAGACCCTAATAGCCATCTATAGGCTACAGCCTCATAAAGCATTGTCCAGGACCACTGCGTTCTGAGAGAAATTGGAAAGGCCTATCCCCAGTGCTGATTTCCCACAGGCCAGAGTACAGACTAAGCGAATGCGGCCCTCCTCACGTTGCTCAGCAATTTCAGTTTTAGTGGTTGGGTCTCTTGTTTTTGACTTGGGTTAAAAGCTAGAAACAGTTAGCTGGCTCTGCACGCCTAACTCACTATCATTAGCGTACACACAGATTATCAGAAAGCTCCAGGGTACCTCTAGGTTGTTGTGTCCCATAATGCTCTTCTGCTGCCTTCCATCTCCTCTCTTTGCTAAGTACATAAAAATCTTTTCTCGACGATTCTTCTCAGAGATGGGCTCAAATGGTAGCTTCAGTACAGCTTCAGATGCCAGCCTCATGAAATAGTTGTCTTGCCAGCCTGAGCCACACACATTCTTTCTCAGTGTTAAATCATTCAGCAGCCCACTCCTGCATTTCTCTGAAAACTGACGGTCCTCAGTATCTTTTAAGAGGTCTGTATTTTTAAAAACACTACAAAACTGCAAAGCATTGTTTTTGTTTGCTCTGGAAGAGCTCTGCCACGCCTTCCTTACTTCCTCTAAAAAAATTTCAACACATTAAAAAAAAAAGCATAAAAAACATAAACCAACTTCATTTACAGCCCTGCCTGAGTCCTCACCCTAACATGCCATTCCAAAGAATGAAGGTATTAGTTAAAAGTATTGGTCCTAAGCCCAAGTCAAATGTCAATATATATTGAAAATAACAAATAAACAGTCTATATGCTCTAAACCCCTTAATGTTAATGTCTTTGAAATAAGCACAGAGTATAATTGTCATTAGAAACTAAGAAAGTTTGAAAACTTACAGAAGTCACAGAAATAAAGCTTCTGATAACAATTAACAGAGTTTAGGTAACATAGCTGAAAAGTCTTTAAAGCAAAGCTGTACTTACCATTATAATAACTGTGATGAAGAGAGGGTCTACTCCAAAAAATACTCCAGCTTTTCCCCTCTTCAGCATTGGTTTTGAAACAGGTACAATCAGCAGAGCTAAATATTCGCTCTAGTTTTCCCTTGCTTTTCCTCTGTTTGCTTTTGTTGAGTGAGGAGGAAGAGGAAGATGACAATCTGTTTAAAAGACAAAAGAGTGTCGCTTTTAATCTAAGGGGCACATGTGGTTTTATTGTGTCTCACTGAAACATGCTCAATAAACCAGGTAAAAAAAAAAATTAGAAAAAGACAATTAATCAATTTGTGATTTCCACAGTTCTTTGGAAATCACATTTTGCTGAGACGAAAACATTTACCGAGTCAAGTCCAGCTTAGGCAGTGAGTTGTCAACCTGTGTGGCATGTGATCCTACTATAGTCAAGCAGAGGGTATTTAACAAAAAAATACCCCAACTACAATATAGCTGTTTCAGTCAGCATCATTCTCAGAATATAGTATTCAGGGACTGCCTTTTCTATGAGGGGAAAACTTTCAATATCTAGTGGAAAATCAGAAACTTCACAAAATCCTCTTTCCACAAACCATCTTCCTTTTAGCATGGAGATGGTAGCTTGGGCCCAGTGTACCAAGACCTATTAATATTGGAAGCTGTGAGAATGGATCACCTTCCAGTTGTTCTCCTCATCCTAGACACTGGTAGCAGCACTATCCTTCCCAGTAGCGTGATGAACGTCTTACAGATAGCCTGGAGTAAACCAGCAAACTATCTTTTTAATGAATAGATGATTGCAATTGATAACTGTGTTTGTATTAGAAATTAATCACAGCCTTATGGAAAAAGTGTTCTGAATGATCTGTAGAAGATTTTTCTTCAGTAGCACATGCTTGTCTGCAGGACATGTACGTGACATGAGTTGTGCATAAACAAGTCTTTGGCTAAATGGAGTTCTTTATGAAGCAATCTCACAGTTGGATTTCATCTGAAAAGAAGGCACCTTTAAGTGTTTAAAATACAACTGTTGCATTGTGTTATTGTCTGGCTGAACATGGCTATGGCACGTCCAAGAGCAGAAACCTGGAACTTGTTTATATTGGACATGTGGTTTCTAGTTCTGTTTTGTAAGTTAAGCATGTTCCAACTTCCCCCCTGCCCCCTTCCAGTCTTGGATCAGCTGTTTGGAAGTCAGTGCTGACAGGGCCAAAAAAATACTCTACTGTTCAAATGTGGGACAACCTTTGAAGGGTCCTTTCTGTAGAATTTCTATAGGTATACTTTTTTCCTTTGTTACCCACTTGGCTTTTATTAGGTAGATTCGCATGGGCAGTGAGATCGTTATCTTGCTCTGCTCAGTTTAACAATAGCTAGACAATGTGGGTTATTTAAGTGCAGGCACTGAAGTCAGACACACATATCCTGTATTTTTCAGGTCTTGCAGATTCAGCAGATCTTTCAGGGCCTCCACTTTATATAAAATAAAAGTTTTTAAAACTTCAGAGTGCCACCATTGTAGTTACTGGCAAAAAAAAAACGACCTCAGAAGCTTTTTTTGCAGCCCTAACATAAAAAGCATTTACTAACCAGGAACTTGGCACAAGTCAAATAGTATTAAAGTGAGCATATCCTGAAATGACCTCTAGTGCAAGGAAACAGCTTTCTGTAATCAGTTACAGCACTTCTGTAGTGCACTCAGGCATTACAGGCAAAATGTTTGTGACATTGCAGTCAATAGATCAATAAGCTATCTTAGAGGTATCTCACACTGTATTTCTACCAGACTGCTCTCTATTATTCAGTATAGGAGTTTTTGGAATAGAGACACCTGAAAAATTGACAAGAGAGGATTGTGTTGCTGCTGTGTGTTTTGCAGCTTTCTCTCTGCTTTAGTCCTGGAGCGAGCTAGAGTATCCCTAGACAGCAAATAGATGAGCAGAATGAGGACACTGGTTATGTAGCCTTTACTGCCTTCCCCAGTAGCTTTTAAAACTGGTTGAGGAGAGAGGCAGAAGTGCTAAACACGTAATACCAAAGTAAGACCAGCTGAGGTACAGCAGCCAAAAGAGATGTATTAAGCTTTTTAAACTAACCAGCTGTCAGTATTTCCACTAGAGGAACTTACAATGGAGCCAGCTGAGAAGGTTTAGAACATGACACCCTAGTCCATCTTCAGATGTTTCCTGAAAAATCTTGCTGAAAATTTTGGTGAGCCGTGATCAGATAAATACTTGTTTTGTAATTTGGGGAGAAATAAATGAAATCACATTGGTACAAATTTACATACTAAACTGGGGCTTTAGAGATTCTTGCAAAACCTCACAGTGTGTATCGGGCTTTCCTGCTTTCTTAATTTGGTAGTTTAGGATCCTGCTGTAACAAATATGAACAGGGATACTGCTAAAATCTCACCAAACCACTGATCCATTCTTGTTACATATTGTAGGGGCTTACTGAATTTAAATTTGCAATTTCTTTTGAATGCCAGAAGCACTGCAGGCAATACACGATTGCCTTGGCAGTTTTTTGGTTGTTCTGGTGATTAATATATTTTCAAAGACCAATGTGAATTGGATGCAGCTTTCTTATGCATGCATGTGAAGTTCTTAATAGCTCACTGAAAGCCCCTCTGAGTTAATGGAAATTTCCATTTGGTGTATGTATGTCCATACAAGCAGTGCCAGTAAAATGTTGGCAGATGATGAGTCTTATTGTATAACAAATCCAGGGTGTATTTGCAAAGTATGCTTTTTGAATTCTCAGAACATGGCCAAAACAAAACGGAATTTCTTATTTACCCCAAAGGATTACATCTCTGCCAGGACTTCACTGATATATTTTTTCTCTTTGTGCAGAGTATTTGTACCTTTCGTTTCCCCCAGCTTTCACAATTCTTGGAAACAACTGAGTTCTTCTCACTAATGTTTTAGAAATAGTCTTTCTCAGACTGGCAACAAGTGCACCAAATTCTAGCTTAAATAGAAATGTATAAGAAAATTCTGAGCGATCAGAAAAGCAAATGCTGTGTGGATTTAATAGAATCAATTTTACTTCAGGCTCTATGATGAGAGGTAAGACTATCTCTAGCTAATCACCTACCTCTTGTCTTAACAAAAATAATCTGTCACTGTCTCTAATAAGGAAACATTTTACTTCTTTTTTAAGCACAGAATTTTGTGTTTTATTTGGAAAGAAACCATTTCCTTTCCCCACCATCTGCACATATAGTAAGCATTGCATTGATCATAGACATAAAAATGGAACCTGATTCTGTCCCTCCTTCATGGGCTGCTGTAGCTAGGTAGATCAACTCAGAATTGCTTGAAGAGTGGGACTTGCTGCCTGGCGGGAGGATTCACCCTCTCCCCACTTTGTCCAGCTCTTACCTGCTCCGCAGAATAGCTGATACTGTTGAAAAGGTAAGTCTTCAAATGGTAGACAGGTGTGATAGCTGCCAGAGTTTGGAGAGGGCCTGAAACAGTAATTTCAAGAGGAGAAACTTCTCAATTCATAACAGTGAGTTGTAACAGGTGCTACTGAAGGTATTTTAGAGGTTTGGTATTTGTCTATGGTGTTCAGACCCACTACTTTGTGGTCAGCTTCATCTATGGTATAGATCCCACATAATCTGCAAACTCTTAAGTCCAGGCAACAACTGAAGAGGATTGAGATGTTTATACCATAAAAACCTTCTTAAAACTGTTAAAGGAAAAGGAAACTGTACCCGTATATCAGAATTCCTTTGTAATCCTGATATGTCAACTCATGAAAGACCTGTAGAAGCTCAGATACACCAGTGGGAGTGTAGCTGTATGTTGTTTGAACACAGGGCTTCTCAGGATGCATTCTGCTATGGTTATATTCCACAGCTTTCTGAACTTCTCATCGGCAAGTGAGTTCATTTGTCACACAAGATTTGGGTAATTATCCATCCTGAAAGGCTCTTTCACCATTTTTCTAAGTTTTTCTTCTAGCTTGAGTGAGTTTTGGTGTGTTGGCATCTCCTTTCAGTCTGTGGGGCAATATCATTAATGGCACCATCTCACTGACCAAACCAGACATGATTTAAGCCAGCATCTGTTGGAGCTTGGAGTTTAAATGGAGGAGTCTAAGTTCAGGGGAGCTATTTTAATTAACAGGTCTCACTGGTAGCTTTCAGAGGATGAGATGGTGAGGCAGGTTACAATGCTCTTTGCTGTGCTCATTGAAGTAAGCAAATATTGTACAACAGCTGACACGAGTACTTTACCATGAACCTTGCCCCACGCTTCTACAACTGGGAAATGTACAGATGAAATGTGTTTAGGAACATGATTGTCACATACCTTTTACTGTCTAAGGTGATAATTTATGGAGCTCTCATATAATGCAGAGACAAAACTGTAATAACAAACAGCTTTTGAAGACTGCTTGTCAAAGTACAGTTATTCAGCACCAGCATATTTTAAGCAGAGTTTGAGGCAGTTGCCAAAGGAGTGTTCCTTTTTTGAAAAATAACAAAAAAGAACAGAGTATTTTGTCATTCTGTTTCTTGCCCTATCTTCAGTATGTGGAATTGACCAATGTTTCTGGTAAGTGTGGATTAAGCAAATGTGTTTTCTCTCCAAGTGTAAACCACAAGATCCTAGGTGAAGGGCAATTCATTTTTAGATTTTTTTTACTAACATGTCTTACTGGTGAAAAGCAGTATAGAACTCACCTGTTTTCTCTGCTTTTGTACACGTGCTTTTTTGGAGCAGTGTTGCACTCTAGAGAAAACAATTATCACTGACCTTATCAAAACAAAATCATCTCTGTAACAATACACTATTTTAAACCTACATCTTTCACTTTATACTTCCTTTTTTCTTCCCCATCTTTTAAATAGAGATTATTTTATAGGCTTCTGTTAATTCCTTGAAGTTTTAGGGCTCTATAACATTAAAAAAAAAAAAAAGGTTATGGTTCAGCTCTTTCATTATGCTTGGTAGGACTCTTCTGATTATAGAATACAGTTGCAGCTCCTTACCATCTGCACAGAACTCCACTGACACAGTAGAAGTTGGTGAATAATCAACTTTAATCCTTCCAGCTTCTGTATTACTTTCAGTGTTGACATTCCTTGTGTCCAGTTCCTTCTCCCATACGTTAAGGTATGGGAACAGGCCCTAGCTGTCTCACCCAGGGTGGTGAATTTATTCTAGCAGCATTTACAGCCTTGGGTAATAGAACAAAGGGGTTACACTGAAAAGCTGTTTTATAGATGTGCACCTATGAGCATGCAGATGGCATTGTGTATACAACTTCACAGTGCTGAGGCTATGTATCTTCTGCAAAAAATGGTAAACAGATACCTCTTTGTGTGCGGTGTAATGATGTTTTATTTTTCCTAAGACTAGGATTTTCTCTTACTTGTCCACTATTCACAAAGAGTAACAATCCTAAACTTCATCTGTAAAAACTTTTCAAAAGAAAGTAAAAGCACGTTTCAAAGAACTGGCTAAAATGCAAGGTCAAAGTACTTTGCATTGCATCTTTTGTAGGAATAAAAAAACTGTCCTGTTTGGCACTGTCAGGCTGCAACAGCAATAGTCAGATCATCTCAACTCCCCAAAACTAAGTCAGGATACAACACTACTCATAGAAGCTGCAATTCCCGTTTTCATTGCATTTATATACAGTCAGTCTATCGTTACAGAACCTCCCGATTACTCAAGTTTACGAGCCTTGTGGTTCTGTATACTGTGATTCCCGAATCCCAGCCTGAGACCCCCCATGGCTGCCAGAGCTGCACTCAGCAGATGCCAGGAATATGGACAGGAAGTCAGATTCAGATCATTTTGTAGTTCCCAGATTTAGGACTAGATTGACCAAGAGTCCAAATGGAAATCAGAATGGCTGGAATGATCTTTCCCAAAGTAAAAATAATGTCCTCTGCATACGGTTTTAGAGCTAGCCTGCAGACTTACCTGGCAGGGATATCTTTTAGAATTTCACACTGAGTTTAAAATATGCTGTTGTTCCTATTGTATTTCATGTATCTTTTCCACCAGAGGAACCTTCTCTTGAAAAAATCTTAGGCCACCATAAAATCTGGTATTTTTCAGAGTATTTAATTATCCCCTCTGCTTTGGGCATGCAGAGTGTCGTCAACTAATTTCCTGTGCATTCAAGGAACAGGTGCACCATCTCAAAAAGCCAGAAAGGACAGCAGGTTTCCTCTCCTCACTCAAAAAGCAGGCCTATTAGGGAGTTGATCTGCTCACTTCTTAAATGAAGTAATGTAGCAGAGCATGAATAAATGTTCCTGAAGCACTAGTGATTTATGTTTTGGCAAGTAATAGGGATCTTTCTACTATAACTTGTATACCTTTACAGCAACTGCATTTTTGCATGATACCTGTAGTATTCAGAATCTCTGCTAAGGAATCAAGCACAGTAAAATGATTTACAAGTCAAGAGGCTTTTAAAGTACTTACAGAGAAAATTGTGGCTCCTAGGCAGCCATTCTGGCATGATTCATATGTATAAACCACATTCTGTAGTGAGACATAACTGGGTTTAATGCTAGACTGCTCTATAAAGGCAAGCAATGAAGATGTGGGTGTGGCATGCGAGGAAAAACAGAGTTACAGTTGGTAAAGAGGCCATGTTTGCATATATGTGTAATTCAGTAAACTTCAAAATAGTAAGATGTTCCTTTCAATACTACTTTGAAAAAGGAAAGTATTGAAGGTAGTATTTCTTTAGAAAAAAAAGGGAATGCAGTTGATTTCTGTATGTGAGTACATGAGATAGTTGCTTCAAAAGTACAGAGAGGTGTTCTCAAAGTTGTGTACACCAAGATGCCCTTGATAGAGCTGTCTTTGAAATATGTCTGTGTCGTACTTGAGATCTTAGCTTTTTGGTTATGTTTTACATCCAGAGTCATACTCAGATAATTGGTTCCTGACTTGTACCCCTCCACAACCACATACTTCATTCATTCATTTCCAGTACTCACCACAGCCTCTCTCAGCCCAGCCCCACACATCAGACACAGCTGGGGAAGCTTATCTCCCCAGTCACCCTGCAAACAGCTGTCCTGGAGAGTGATGGTAAAACACGGAGAGAGCGTGGGAACTGAGCTGCACCTAGGGTGAGTTATATTGTGGGTGTTAGTGCTCAGAGAAACACTGCACTAGTAGTGATGCAGTCTATTGCAGTCTAATAAAGCAGCCTCTCTCTGTCACATGATGTACCCTTCTCCATGTGACTTGTTGATGCCTGAATTCTTTCAGGTTTAGGGGAGAAGCTGCTTCACAAGTCTATCAAAGGAGGAACGCTAAAGGAATCTCACTGCAACATCTCAGTAATAACCATTTATTTCTATCTTGTATAGAATATGGTTAGAGTGGTAACACATGCTTTCACAAACGGCTTGAGACATTGGATAGGGGCCTGTTTTCAGAGAACTGGCTGTACATCACCACAAGTTCACTCCAGTGATTAAAACACTAAGACAGCCAAAATTAACAACCTAAGCAGTGATAATTGCTGAACACCTTCTCTTACTTATTTTCTGCTTATATATGAGAATGACCTAGAAGTATATGTGTACACACATTGATAATTTAAAGAATTAACACGTAGAAATAGGACTGAAAAACAAGGCGAAACTAGAAAGGAGCAGGTAATTGGTGCTCTTTCTTTCTTTGCATACAGCTCTGGTTGAATGAGACTGCTACACGAGGAGATGCAAAATAAACAGGGAAGGTATTGTCAGAAGAGAACATATAAATGAGACCTGCAAGAGTTGAATGTTGAACTACAAATGTCTTTTCTAAAAGGCAATATTTCTAAGTGCATACTTTGAATGGTAGCTGTCTGGTGTTTAAGCAACAGACTTACTCTTTGATTATCAGCCCATAAAACTCTTTCCCAGCGCTGCCTATTCCCTAATGCTGGATGCTCCATATGGTCAGTGGCTGATGCTGCTCATAAACCACTTAAGCACCACCTTGCTTTCTGGCACAATCCATCCAGAATGAGAATAAAAATAAAAGGAAATTCCTACTCCCTCTCTTCTCCACACAATCTCAATAAAGTCTCAGTATCAGACTTTTTACTCAGCTTTACAGCTTTAGCTGTATTTACAAATGCTGAAGTCCCATGTTTCATGCATGCTGTGTTACTAAACAGTTCAGAAGTTCATAAAGAGACATTTCACAGTTACAGCCAAAGACAGCTTTACTAACTTATGTTTCCTTGGCTTCTCACAAAATGAAATCCCAAATCCAGGGAGATGCTGTGCACATAAAATGTCATCATTTACCAGCATGTCTGTTTATGCCAAAGTATGTATAATCTGCCTCAGTTGGAGGCAGATTACATTCAACATCTTTCAAAATTCATGTAAATAAGGTACAGGTTTCAGTTTAGATAAATAATCTTTTAGTCTGTTATTTTGCACAGCAGGACAACTTTTCATTAATATGATAAGCTTTGTGTCTTTACAAACACTTTTCTGTATTTAGTAAAATAGAATAATAAAAAAATCATTGATATGTGAACAGAGAAAAGACTGATTCAGGGGATCATATGACACCTTCTTTGCAGTTACTTATGCAAGTGCTGGGTAAAGCTCATGGAGCCGGTTGCACCGTTTCAGCATGAATTCACCCACAGTTCACACCAGATGAATATAATTTGTCCTTAATTATTTAATTACCCACTTAAAACTTTTCCGTTGTCATACCAGAGATCAGGAACATTACCATGCAATTTTTTTGTGAAAGCCACCACAAAAATTATTTGTCAGGTAGACTTTCCCTGAAAGCAGTCTAAACCACTACAGAGGTCATTTCTGTGTTCATGGTACAGACAGGGATGGTTTGTGGTATTTCAGTTTGATTTCAGACATTCTTGCAATACAAGCATCTTCAGGTCTAAGTCTTTAGGTTTGATCTAACTTTTACATTCCTACCTCCCACAGTGATCAGAACTCAGATAAATTGAAACTTAAGACCATCTAAGTAAGTGAACTAGACTTTCAAACTAGATAACAGCCCTTTAAAATAGAGAAGACCTTTGGGCCCTACAATGAAGGCTAAGTCCTCTAAGACCATCTGATAGGTCCTCACATTGATCAGAAAAGGAGCACAGTTATCCATGGAGATATGTTTGCAAGAACATCTCTAAAGAAGCAGTTAGGACATTCAGAAGTCACTGTGGTGCCTTTTTGGTTCCTGCCATTTGACCCATGAGTACCTAGTGGTTAATTCTGCTATGCATATAACTTCTCTGTGTAAAGACCACCACATCACTGAGTATTAATGTTCTGTCAGTTCTGTTGGGATGTAATCCTAGGTGTCAAGAAGAGGTAGCACAGATTGAAGAGAGGGAAGTGTCCTCTAGTGAGTGTGTATTCTTTTTGTGAGCAGGTATTCTTTTTTTTCCACTGTAAGAGCAGGCTGGAGAAGGTATGCCAAGGAGTGTAATACTGTGGAGCTCCTGTGGAGCTGCTAACAGTGGGATGTCTGAGCTGGAGCTGTTTTGAGTTTGCAGAATGGGCTGGGTAACAAAGTGAACAATTCTGAGGTAGCACAGGAAAGATCAGCACAGACAGCAGTTTGTAATGGAAACATTGAGCTTCTGTTGGTACCGTAACTACACATTCCCTGTAGACACATTTGGTTCAGTTGTGTCCACCATGGGTAGGAATTTTTTTTCCCTCCTGGAGGAGGGATAATCAAGTCTAGGGAGTTTTCTTTCTTGGCTTCAGTTGCTCTCTGCATAACATTTTCATTAATCACCTTGTTTGCTCTAACAGAGGGTGGGTGAGTGGTGCAGCTGAAATCATGAGCTTGTAGCAGACAACAAATCAGCGTGCTAGCATGCTAGAACAGAAGTAACATGAGAATGCAAATGACTAAACAAGATCTCAGTCCAGCATATATAGTCATCAAAGTCCATATTATTACTTTCCCTTTCAAGTTTTGCCTGGACTAATTTGATTAAAAAACTGTTTATTATTATATACATTTGGAGAGCTTTCCTCTAGTCCCTTGTCACTTTAAAAGGTTTGAATTGGCTTGTCAACGTGACAGAAAAAGAACAAAAACCCACATACCTTCGTTGACGTTAGTCTCTTGCATGTTTTAGGAGGCCAGACTTCTCTGACCTATGCTGAAGATGCCAGCTTTGTAGCTTTGTAGGTAAGGAATGAAGAAAGCCCCTTAAACAACAAGTTTTTGGCTCAAGGCAAGAATTCTGGGGCGAAATTCCTTTGCCAGGTGATGCAATAGTTTTGTCATTCAGTAATACCCAGCTGTGTTTAGAGGCTCTATTTACAGTGGGGTTTTTAATTTTTTTTTTATTCACAATAGAGGTTTTAATAATTATACTTCTTTCATTCATAGATCTGAATAGAAGAAATTAGATGAATACAGTAATTAAAAGGCTACTCTACTAGGTCCCAGAGTTCCCCTCTGTGCAGAGACTGATGCTTTGGAAGTGACACATAGCTAAGGCAATCTTCCTCTCCCCAGAATTCATCACTTCATCATTTCAGCATAACACAATTTAATTATCTTGCATTTAAGTGCAAAGTCAAAGGGTCAGCTATTGATCTCCTTTCTTGGAACAAGCCACAGGAGAGACAATATTAAGTGGAAGGTGTTGCTCTTTTGTATTAGTGGCATTTCTGTTGTTATGCTGAGCACTACTCTAGGATTTAATGCCTCGGAGATAAGGAGACCAAATAAGAATTTTAGGCTTACCGAACAGACGTTACATACAGCAACTGCAGGTGCTTAACTTTGACAGAAACTCCAACATTTAGTTTGCATTATTTTAGAACACAATCTCTTTGATACTGAGGCTGTTGCCTTCCATTTTACACAAGGTAGGCCTGTCATTTCATACTCAGTAAAAGAGCGTTACTCACAGATTACAGCAGCAAAGGGAAATGCTGCCTTTATAATAGGATGTGACAAAAGTCCATGTAAACAAAGGCATTGCACTTAATGGACGTGTGGTTGATAGAAGTTGTTCCTGTGGGGCAGACAGGGTCCATTCTAGTCTGCCCGCTCACCTAGACATGGAAGTTGTCCCTGCTAGGTAGGGTAAGTTTCTGACCTCATGGGTATGCTAATAGCTCAGCTGTTTCTCTTTTCTTAAATGGGAGGTCTCCATTTTGGTTGTGCATCAGAACTTTTGGGAAAGAGAGTGAAACAGTGAATGCTAACCTTTAGGGTTAAGACAGAATCAACAAAAGAGCAGCATTAAATAACAATGATAAATCCATATAGAACTGCAAGGACATAAATCTATATAGAAGTGTGCACCGTATCTTTGAAATTACAGGCATTGTAAACACCATCTCATATAATTATGTAACTTTACCATTTTTCCGGCTGATGGATTCCTACCTTTGTAAGAGGCAGATGTTTGGTTTTGTTTTGGTTACTCACAATTTTACAGACTAAGAGGTATTGTTGTACAGACAGTGCATTTAAAGTATACACGCTATCAGTGCAGTCACACAGAGCAAGACTGTTTCATGGATTTTTTTCACAGTAGCATTGTCATGGGTTTGAAAATTGTCCCTAAAGCTAAAGGAATTAAAATAGTGTTATGGAAAACACACCCTAAAATTAGTGAAACATTTTTGGTCAAGCAAAAATAAAATTACTATGGGCTTCTTGGTTTGCTAAATTCTTCTGCAGCACAAAGGGGTTTTTTCATTTTTTCAACTGAGCAGAAATTAAGTTATCCACATAGCTCTAGCCTTTATTTCTCTTCCATTCAAAACCCTAGCAAAGGATGTAGCAATATTTATTTTTAGAAAAATTTATGGCCATTTCATTTTAAAGCCAATTTGATGTAAGATTTATTTTCCAGATCCTGGAACGCAGCTTTCAGCTACTTCCTGTTGGTTGTGTGAAGTGGTCTGGAACTAAGCTGTGTTCCACTCCCAGCTAAAGCCTAATGTACTGAACACACAGTGAAGCACTTCAGCAGACATAAAGTGAGAACCAAACGGGAGTCAAACAGGAGTTAACATGGTAGGCAGAAAATGACCTGGTAAAGACAACAGGTTCAAATTTCAGATTCTTAAATCACTGTGCAAAAGTGCAGGATAAAAACCACGGGCATTTTAAAAGTGATAGGCTATAGAAACTCACACAGAGCAGTTCAGCTTGGGCACCCCAGTTTGAAAAGGGATTCTGTAAAGCCATGGAAAAGATTATGTGATGGAAAAAAATTTACAAATAGCTAAAAAGGCTAGAATGATTCTGCCTTGACAAAAGAGAAGAAAATGTGGCTGATAAAAATACAGTAAAGTAGCTAAAATTATTATAAACAAACAAGACATTATTGAGCAAGTTTGAATTAAAGGCCTAGAATATTACTAATAGAACATAATCTGTTTAGAAAAAAAAAGTTTGTTACTATTATGGTGAAAGTGAGTGGTAATAACCTTAAAAAGGACCAGATAGCTACATGGAAGATACTAAATCGGTTATTTTGGTTCTTGGGCAGACCTGACTGTGGTTAAGGCTAGGGGAGGAATTCTGCACTACTTACATTTCTCTAGCATTGTAGCCATTATCCTTATAGTATCTGAACATGTGTTCTTCTCTTACTATTTGAGTTGTTCTAGCTAGCTGTTGTTAGCAGGTAAGTCACAAGGTGTAATCATTGCTCCCGCATGGAGCAATATAAGCACTTTGAGAGCAAACAGCAACACCCATTCACTTATTACACACTTAAAATGTAAACTTGCTGCTTGGAAATTCCCCTTTCAAGAAATATTCATATATGTCTAAATAACCCATTGAAAATATTAAGGTACAGAAAATAAACCAAGGATTTAAATAATGGGTATTTCAGTAGCTGTTGCAGATCCTGCTTAGTAGTAGTTTCCTGTGCGTGCAGAAAACGTAAGATGCAATACTTTATCATTTTAATGCCTAGATTTGTTAAGATTGAAATAAAGATGCCAACACTTCAAAGTGAGGTTGTACTTGATGCCTGGGTCCATGCCTGCTGGGAATCTGAGAACTCCAGTTCCTAAAAAAAGGTCACACCACAGATAATGGAAATAGCAGGAATATGCATGCTTCTGTCAGCAGAAACTAATGCATCCTAGCTCCTTGTGGCTGTGTGTCCTTGGGGCTCAGGGAGTGTGTTATGTCCCAGTATCTAATAACGTGAACTCTGACTGAAGCTTTTCTTGGACTTGGGCATTCATACCACACTCTCGTATTGGGTTTCTAGTGTCTACTGACAGTCTAATTCATCCTTTTTACTTCTGTTTTCACTGAGAACATTACTGAAACTTCCTGATTTTCCTGGAACTAGTCAATACTGCAGAATTTGCTACCTCTGTTAGATATGGTTGATAGTAGCCGAGATATTCAAAAGCTTGTTTAGTTACGAAATGTCACGCTCCAAATCATTAATTTAAAACTAACTGGTTACAATTTATAGCAACTTGGAATTGTGAGGCTTTGGGATTTTTTTGAGCCCTTTTTAAATACTTGATAAAAAACCCCACCAGTCATCTAACATTAAACCCATGCATTATTATCTCTCTCTCACTCAGAAGGCTAAGGACTTGGTTTTTTAGCTGTGCAAAAGGGCTTGTTTGTAAACGAGAGTAATGGGAATGAAACTATTCGTAGATGCGTATCACTGAAGGATGACCTTTTCTCTTTGAAATAACAGCCAGTCTCAAGAAATGTAGTCTGCTTGGCTGAATTTTTTTTTTTCCCAGGATAGCATTTCCTCTCTATTATTACATCTCTATTTAACTGTCTGCCCCTCATCCTCCCCACCCAGCCTGCTGATCTGTGTTTCCATATATACCCTTAATAGAAGAGCATACAGTGGCATGTTCAGGTTTCTACTCTGTTTTCAAGACAACATACAATGCTGTTCTGTAAAGCAGCAGCACAGATTAAAGATCACAGAAAATTGTTTCTGGCTTAATCTTTCTGGTTTTGCAGGCAGTTATGGAATTCCCAGGATAGAAGTTTCTTGGTTACTGCATGGTCTTGGCACATGCTTGAAGATTCTAACATAATGTGCAGAACTACTATATGAGTTAAATTGAAAAAATAGCCACCAATACGTGGTTTGACTTAATGATACTCTAAGCTGTAGGGCAGTGGATGTCACATTTCAAAATGTTCAGATACAGTTGCCTAATCTTCACATTGTAATTCCAAAAACGGTTGGTATCGCAGGTGTTTGAACCTGTTTTGTCGTTTCAGTCATTAGTAATGGGTTTTTTTAAGCATGCTTAGGCCTACACAGTACTTGGTATATTTTTTAATTGCTGTTCAATGCTGGATGTCATAGAGTTGAATTGGTGAAACATGAAGCAGATTACTCCAGATTCTGTACAGGAGTGTCACTGCATAGGACAGGAATCCTTACAGCTATATGTGGATTGAGTTGAAGTCAAGAGTGCACTAAGTATGGTACAAATCAAGCTCAGCAGACACCAGATCTGGTTCCACCATCTCTGTAGTTTTTGTTTCCTGTAGCTATATAATTGCTTCAATATACATAATGATTGACTAGTACAGAA
This sequence comes from Ceryle rudis, assembly GCA_033439905.1. Lineage (NCBI taxonomy): Eukaryota > Metazoa > Chordata > Aves > Coraciiformes > Cerylidae > Ceryle > Ceryle rudis. The sequence goes on from JAAGNO010023820.1 coordinate 20,123, forward strand.
TAATACAGAGGACCTTTGTATAGTATCATAAGAACAGGCTGGCTTTACTTGCTTCTGAATCCCTTCCAGCAAGTGAAAAGAGAGATGCATTTTTCAATGCTGTTTCCATAGCCTAGGCAACTCTGTGTTCCTTTGGCAGTCTGCTCTGGCAGTCAATATAAGCAGCATGAGTAGCAGGGTCTGTGCCACTGAAATGAGTTCAGAAGCCAGTACACCTGCAGATCTCACATATTTTTACTCAGTGAGCATTGCAAGCTCCTTAATGCAGCTTTATGCACATTTTTCTCTTTGGACTGGCTGGAGTTCAGGAGGAAGCCAAAAATGTTCTTGCTTGTGTAATTTTCAGTTAAGATCAGTTGAATTTAATTCTTGAATGTGATGTTTTTCCATCAGCTTGTGTAACTTTAAACACAAGTTATGTGATGTCATGTGCTCTGGCAGAGGAGCTAAAAAGGTTACAGTTTAGTGGGATTTGGAACATGGAAATCCAAACCTATTTAAAAGAGGTAAAAAAAAAATTCACAATATTCTTCATCTTTTAAAGGCATCTCTTGCCTGCCTCTCTGAAGAGTAAAGAAGCCTGAGCTGCTTTCTGATTACTTTATGTTCAAGCATCTTTATCTTTTGGAGAGTTACCTTTTTAAGATCTGCTAGTAATGCTCATAATGGACATAAATACTGCTCCTGCTCCAATGCACAGCATTAAGACATTAAGACACTCACCATACATATTCACAGGCTTGACATGTTTCCTGATGTACTTATGACATTTGATAACATTTCCATATTAATTTACAGGATCAAATTCAGCAGTCATTGTATAAAGGTAAAATTCTGACTTCAGTACTGCCCAAGATGGAGCTCAAAATCTTTACTGTGTTGTTTACAGCCACTTTAATGGTGAAAGCTCTTTGTTGAGTACATGTCCATGGGTTACTGCTTATGCAAGAAAGTTGTACTGTGGCTGCATGTTCCATAATTAGATTAGGCAATCAATTCATATAATCTCTCATTCTGTTGATTGCTTTACTTCCAGTAAAAGGACATTTATATAACTTACCTGCACAGAAAACCACATCCCTTCTGTCTGAGAGATGAGACTGATGATGACAGGCTGTGAATTTCCATGTGTGGTTTTGGAGCAGCAGCTAGGTCTTGTCTTAATTAATACCCCGCAGCAACTTTGTTCCAGATTGTGTACTAATTTTTTATGAAAAATAATGACTCTCATATCTTCACATAAGGCACCCAGCATTTCCTCACGATACAGCTTTTCTTTGAGGAGGTATTGCTAAACCTCAGCAAAGCTGGGAAACACTCTGAAGAACTTACTACCACTACTAGAGTGATGCTAGCTGTCAGAGAGTGCATGGAGGGGAAAAAACACTTGTCCAGGAAACTTCAAGGCAACTATCAAGAAGATAGCAAATCAAGGTTAGAGGGGACTGAGGGGGAAAAAAATAGTTCCCAAGAAGAAGGAGAACAGGGGCAGTAGAGAAATAGTGGAAGAAAGGTTGTTCTTTTTTGGCTTAGCACCAAAATCACCACCACCATCATCAACAACATCAAATCAGGCAGGTGCGTAGGAACCTCCATATCTGATGTGCTGTGAGGAGACGAGGAGATAAGTTGTGCAGTACCTTCATCACCTGACTGTTGGTGCAGGATAACACAGATCTTATGCAATCCTGCTCCAGAACCTCTTCTCTCATTAGGACCTGGACTGTTATGCCTACTGCTGGCTACCAAATGCTAGACATAGAAAAGAGCAGCTAATGCCATGCTAACTAATCAACAGAAAATGTACCATTTTCTTTGTGCTTCACGGTCATGCCAACAGCAGAAGCAAAACATTGCATGTTAAGACTTGCCTTCCTTGTCTGAAAGCAGTCATTTCATGGGGCAGTCCTTTTAATGAAGAAATTTGTTGACACCATTGTAATAAAAACAAACACAGAGAAAATTAACTTGCACAATAGAAATATCCAAAGGCCATCGCCTTACAAAAAAATGATGCCATAGCTCAGGGAGAAGAAACTTCCATTCTGCAGGCCAGATCCAGATGTCAGACTAAGTCTCATTGACCTTCTTCCCAAGGGTCCCGTAGTCCTCCTAGAAGTATATTTGTTACATTACCAAAACATAGGAAGAAGGCTAGTGAATCTTGTCACATATCAGGGATGACTGGCATGTCCCGCCACAGGCAGGAGCATATCTAACAACAGATGGCTGGATACATGATAAACACAGCCAAAATATGTTTGTTTCCCATTTATTTCACATTTCTATCAGTAGACTGAGAGATAAGTCCCTGACAGCTTGCAGGAAAAGGCCGGGGAGGACATTGAATGGGTTTGCATGGGGCTTTTTAAGTGACAAAAATATATATCCATTAAACCAGTTGGTGGTGTTTTTATTCATAAAAAAAAAAAAAAAAAAAAGTGGGCTTTAGTTCAGGGGAAGTCAACTGAACGCAATCCCTGTTTGTCTTAGCTGCCTTTTGCAGATAACTTAGGAGATGGTGTTCGTGTTTCTCCATATGAAAACCTCCCTTGTGTACTGTACAGACAGAACTGTTGCACTGTGTGTTGTAGGTGTAACTAATGACATTTACAAAGTGTGCTTAAGAATAATTGATCTAATGAGCCTTTGTCTTTCTCCTAAATAATCAAGGGAACAGCAGGGACACTTGCTTTCTCCATATTCTTGAACAAAATCATATTAAAAAAAGATTTGCCTGTCTGTTCATTGAGACAGTATTTAAGATTTGGCTGAAGTTATCTTGGAGGCTTCATAAACAGAGGGGGAAAAAGAACCTACAAATCTCTTTTTCTGTGCAGGAGCCTCCTAGTGTAGATCCTGGATATAAATGTTAAGGCTAACTCTCTGAATTTAAGCCAGATTATTGGTTTCTGAGATTGAAGGCTGGCTGGGGTCAATTTTGCTATCAAGACAATTTGAAATAAAGTGTATTGAATTTCTCCCGGAGAGTGATTTACTTATTTATTTCCTATTTGGTGTAGCGTATGGAGAACTTTTACTTCTTGGCACAGATTTTTTTATGGCTACTTGGGCACCTTTGAACTAGCTATTCATCATTAGAAAGATTAAGCTTAGTGCAAGTAGGAAGTTATCATTTTTTTGTAGGTAAAATTTTTATAGGTCCATGTATTCACAAAAGAATAAGATGTTCTAGAATAATAACAAATAAAGAATATGATGTTCAGACTCGGTGACAGTAAGAACAAAAGCAATATACAGAAGTAGTAGACAGCACATTTCATGATTTAAAGTTTTCATTTGTAACAAATGGAAAAACTAAGGATGGAAACAAATAGTGCGAGTTGTCAAAGGCTATGGAGCACATCAGTGATGAGGCTGGGAGTATATTCTAGATACCCATCTGCTCAACACCACTTCTGTCTGTAACCTGTGCCCACCTCCAGTGCTCGAGCTTCTCAGGCTGCACATCTGCCATAGCGCCCTAGTGCAGATCTCCAGCACAGCCATGGGACAGGTGGCTGGCCCTGTGAGAGACATTTCTCATGTCTGAGATCTGTTGAGAAGCACATCAGGTCACCAGACTATTTCTTTGAGCTCACTGGTCCTTCCTTAAGTGCAACAGGTCACGGGTTTTAGATTAGCTACTGATAGAAGGCTGCTACCTTCAATGTGGCACACTTAAACTAGTTGAAATACAGTGCTCCCTGCCTCACTTCTAAATGAGACCTTGTACCTTGTAGCTAATGGAGGAAACATGGGCATGGCTATGGAGAATGCAAGGCAAGTGCCTCACATCCAGTGCTTCAAAATTGCCATTTTGCATTTTCACCATAATTATTTTTAAATAGCTGAAGAGAGAGACTTCATCACACCTTCTGAACTTCAAAACTGAGTAAGGCAGACATGGGGACAGCTTGGAGAAGTGAATATTCCATAGAGCTCAGTACAGATATTATCAAAGTCCAGAAGTACAGTACAACAGACTACAAGACATGTGAAATGTGACTGCTAGGAAAAGGACCAGGAGCCCACAATCCCTGAAGATCCAGGTATCAAATAAGGTATCGCTAGTTTCATTTACAGTCCTTTTGAATGAGTTGGAATTCCACAGCGGCCTTCCTCCTCCCTGACAGAGTAAAACTTTCTCCCTCCAGTTAGTGCCAAGTGGCACCTACCTTGCTCCCACCCTTTTCATTCTAACTTTTGCGTACAAATGACACAGAAGACATTCCTGTCCTCCTAACCGTGCCATGTTTTCTTCCTCCAGGTGAACGGCCTTTTGAATGCAACTGGCAAGAATGTAACAAGAAGTTTGCTCGGTCAGATGAGCTGGCGCGCCATTACCGCACTCACACTGGAGAAAAGAAGTTCAGCTGTCCTCTCTGTGAGAAACGCTTTATGCGCAGTGACCATCTGACAAAGCATGCCCGTCGCCATGCCAATTTCCACCCAAGCATGCTCAAGAGGCGCAGTGGAAGCAGCTCGAGAACAGGGTCTGTCAGTGACTACAGCCGATCAGATGCCTCAAGTCCGACGATTAGCCCCGCCAGTTCACCATAGACCTACCTGCACTGGATGTCAGCACTTTGCCTCTTGATACCTAATGTGGAGTTTTGTTTGTGTTGCACACATTTAAAAAACTCTGTTGCCCCCTCCCCCCCCTTTTTTTTTTTTAAAAGAAAAATCAGTAAATATCTGCCTCCCACTGCAATTTCCAGTCAAATTTTCTGTACCCAGCCACACAAGTGGCTATTCTAACCTCATGGACAGACGTACATGTTACACTTAGTGACTCCTGCTGTCTCAGTATTTCATACATTTTGCAACCATTTACAGATCCTTTTGATTACTCTTTATAAGAAAATGAGAAAATCTAAAAAAAGAAGAAAAAACCCCACTTGATTCACCTCAGGTGTCCAAGTAGTTTTGTAAAACCGGATTGCACAACATGAGAATACAAACACAAATCAGCTGTGTTGGACTGTGTCCCCCTTCTCCGTTCTCAGGGATGGATATTTATGTTACACAATAATTACAACGAAGACACACCCTAACCGCAGCCTTACTCTGTAAATATATTTGCACTCAGAAGCTTTTTGTTAGATTCTTTCACACACTGGGGAAAAAATAAAAAACAAACAGTACAAAACCTAAACCAGTACTGGAATGTAGTACCAGATTCTTCCATTGTTTGTTTCCCTGATTCTATACCTACATTGGAGAGTGTCCAAACAGGAGTCTTGTCTGTCTTCAAGCTGCCCTCTGCTTTTTGTCGCAAGCCGTCTTTTCACTACATGCTGAAGATGCTCCAAAACCAACTTCCTATTGCAAAAATCTCTGTGAGGTTGATAAACTTGTTTGTTTGTTTGATGCTAGATGAAATTCTAAACAAGATGCCTTAAGTAAATAACCTAAATCATGAGGGAATATATTTACACTGGGTAACATTTTATTGCAAGGTGGTATGGATCGTTGGAGGTGTTCTGTCATCACTCTCGACAAGTTGTTAAGCTGTCTGCACTGCCAGTTCAGTATGGGACCAAGAGAATATTCAAATCAAACCACACTGACTTGAACTATTTTCTTTATCCTTTTTTCCTTTTTATTTTTTTGTTTGTTTGGTTTTCTTTGTTTTAAATGAACTATAGAAATAGCATAGCTGAAACAATGAAACAACAAAACTTTTATCAAGGTACTTACCTACTGTACAGTTCTTTCTTAGCAAGACAAATTGCTTAAGACAGTTTCTATATCCTGTTGCATTACAAGCATGATCACTGATAAAAAGAAGCAAAAAATGTAAGATATTTTCTGACTAGAAAAATAAAATATGCATTTTTATGTTTTAAAATAAAATTACATTTTAGCTCAGCACTACTACAAATGTCTCAGAAATACACATAAAGTAAAATGCTCTCATTTCTGAATAACTGCTTAAAGATGAAAAGGGAATTTTTGCTAGTCTTCAATAACTTTAACATATTTGACACTAGATGGAGCACTAGGAGGTAGATTTTTGTTTTATATGGTAGGAAATATAGCAAAAGACCAGGAGCTTTGTGATGTATCGGAGACCTCATTGGCAGTCCCTTGGTTTGGCTGGGCCTGATGGTGCACATTATACATTCAAGTCCTTTTGATTCTGGAGTTTTCTTATTTTTACTATAGGGTGTAAATGCAGTTAAGTGTAGCATGGTGAAAAGAAACTCTCTACACCAAACCTGCCATTTGATATCAAGTGAATGCCTTCAAATTCCAAATAAACTTGTATCTTACTTGCTGCTTTGCCTTGATCCAATTTTGCAAGTTTTTATTGTACTATATATAAACTGTGAGAGGCTAATATAGATTTCCAAGTAGTTTAATAGGTACTTCCATAATATTTAATTATTCCTAATACTACACATTCTATTAGTTGCATTCAGTATTTTTTTCATGTTCATTTGCTTCAGATTTCACCTCAGTAAAAATTACAGCTTTCCCCTTTTGAATTGGAAGTCATGTGAGGCGCAGTTCTTCTGTTTCATTTAACAGAAATTGAAAGAACATTGTAAGTTTTTTTTTCAAGACAACAAATATTGCTGAGTTTGTGTGATGAGTAGCCTAACCACTGTGAGTTAGGTCAAAGCCAGATCTGTGTGCCTCTATAGATCTCCTCCCCCCCTTTCTTTTTCTTTTTCTTTTTCTTTTTCTTTTTCTTTTTCTTTTTCTTTTTCTTTTTCTTTTTCTTTTTCTTTTTCT